>JARXNR010000596.1:0-61402 GCA_036346035.1 Crossoptilon crossoptilon | reverse complement strand
ATCCCGATGTGGATTTTGGGGTCGGATTTAAGGTTTTTTTGGGAATTTCATGACCCCACTCATCCCGATGTGGATTTTGGGGTCGGATTTAGGGTTTTTTTGGGATTTGATGATTCCAGTCATTTTGATGGGGATTTTGGGGTCGGATTTAGGGTTTTTTTGGGATGTGATGACCCCACTCATTTTGATGTGGATTTTGGGGTCGGATTTAAGGTTTTTTTGGGAATTTCATGACCCCACTCATTTTGATGTGGATTTTGGGGTCGGATTTAGGGTTTTTTTGGGATGTGATGACCCCACTCATTTTGATGTGGATTTTGGGGTCGGATTTAAGGTTTTTTTGGGAATTTCATGACCCCACTCATCCCGATGTGGATTTTGGGGTCGGATTTCGGGTTTTTTGTTTTTCCCATCCCACAGCCACGTCCGACGCGGGGCCGGATGCGGATCCACTCCCTGGAAAACGTGGACAAAGCGCTGCAGTTCCTAAAAGAGCAACGCGTCCACCTGGAGAACGTGGGATCCCACGACATCGTGGACGGGAACCACCGCCTCACCCTGGGCCTCATCTGGACCATCATCCTCCGCTTCCAGGTACGGGGGTCCCCAATGCGTGTCGTCCCCCCCACCCCAAATTTGGGTTATAGGGTGGGTGCCCCCCGATCCCTTCGCCCCACGGCCGCCCCCAGATCCAGGTCATCAAGATCAAGACGGAGGACAACCGTGAGACGCGCTCGGCCAAGGATGCTCTCCTGCTTTGGTGCCAGATGAAAACAGCGGGGTGAGACCCCCCCCCCCCCCCCCTAAGACCCCAAACCGTCCTCCGAGGGTGGTTGGTCTGCTGACCCCCCCCTCCCCAAAATCCCCATCCTTCCCATAGATACCCGGAGGTGAACATCCAGAACTTCACCACCAGTTGGAGGGATGGGTTGGCGTTCAACGCTCTCATCCACAAACACCGGTCGGTTGTTGGGTTCGGATGGGGGGATGTGAGGATGGGGAGGGAAGAAGAGGGGAGGGAAGGGGGGGGGGGAGGTGATTTTTGGGGTGAAACGCGCCGGATTTGGGTTCGTCCCACCCGCAGGCCGGATCTCGTGGACTTTCAGAAGTTGACCAAATCCAACGCCACCTACAACCTGCAGAACGCCTTCAACACGGCCGAGCAGCACCTGGGGCTCAGCAAACTGCTGGACCCCGAGGGTAGGGATGGGGGGAAAAAAAGGGGGGGGGAGGTGTGCTGTCCATCCGTCTGTCCGTCTGTCCGTCTGTTTCTTGACTGATCCATTGCTGAATCCGTCCGTCCGTTCCTTCGGCCGTCCCATCGATTTGTTTCTCCGTTGAGCCGTGTCAGTTGATCTCCCTCCGTCCGTCTGTCCGTCTCTCTGTCCACTGATCCGTTGATCCGTCCGTCCATCCGTCCGTCCGTCCGTCTGCCCTTCTGTCTGTCTCTTTGTCCGTCCATTGATCCATCGCTCGATCTCCATCCCTCTGTCGCATCCGTCTGTCCGTCCACCTCTTCGTCCGTCCTTTCATTTCTCCGTCTCTCCCTTGATCCGCAGATCGGTTTGCTGACCCGTCTGTCCGTCCTTCTGTCCTTCTGTCTGTCCGTCCATCCAAACATCCAGCCACGTCTCCACGGATCCATCAGCCCGTCGGTCCATCTATCCGTCCTTCTGTCAGTCCATACACCCCCTCCATCCATCCAAACACCCATTCCTCCATCAATCAGTGGCTCCGTCCATCCGTCCGTCTGTCCGTCCTTCTGTCCGTCTCTTTGTCCATCCCTTGACCCCGTCGATCCATCAATCGACGGTGGATCTGTCCATCCGCCCATCCATCTGTCTGTCCGTCCATCCGTTTCTCCGTCCACTGATCCATCTGTCCTTCTGTCCGTCTCTCTGTCCATCTCTCCATCCTCCACCCCTCCATCCATCCGAACTTCCATTTCTCCATCAATCGATGGATCCATCCCTCTTTCCGTCTGTCCATCTGTCCATCCATCTCTCTCTCCGTCCATCTGTCCATCCATCCCTCTTTCCGTCTGTCCATCTGTCCATCCATCCCTCTCTCCGTCCATCTGTCCATCTGTCCATCCATCCCTCTTTCCGTCTGTCCATCTGTCCATCCATCCCTCTCTCCGTCCATCTGTCCATCCATCCCTCTTTCCGTCTGTCCATCTGTCCATCCATCTCTCTCTCCGTCCATCTGTCCATCCATCCCTCTTTCCATCGTCTCTGTCCCATCCATCTCTGTCCATCTGTCCATCCAACCTCTTTTCATCCGTCCATCTGTCCATCATTCCATTTTCTCTCTCTGTCGATGGATCCATCCCTCTTTCCGTCTGTCCATCTGTCCATCCATCCCTCTCTCCGTCCATCTGTCCATCCATCCCTCTTCCTGTCCGTCCATCTGTCCACCCATCCCTCTCTCCGTCCATCTGTCCACCCTTCCCTCTTTCTGTCCATCTGTCCATCCATCTCTCTCTCCGTCCATCTGTCCATCCATCCCTCTTTCCGTCCGTCCATCTGTCCACCCATCCCTCTCTCCGTCCATCTGTCCACCCATCCCTCTCTCCGTCCATCTGTCCATCCATCCCTCTTTCTGTCCATCTGTCCATCCATCTCTCTCTCCGTCCATCTGTCCATCCATCCCTTTCTGTCCGGCCATCTGTCCATCCATCCCTCTTTCTGTCCGTCCATCTGTCCACCCATCCCTCTCTCCGTCCATCTGTCCACCCATCCCTCTCTCCGTCCATCTGTCCATCCATCCCTCTCTCCGTCCATCTGTCCACCCATCCCTCTCTCCGTCCATCTGTCCACCCATCCCTCTCTCCGTCCATCTGTCCATCCATCCATCCATCCTCCTCTCCATCTCTTCGACCCATCGCTCCGTCCGTCCGTCCGTCCCTTCCTCCATCCTTCCCTCCCACCGCTCCCTCCCCACCTTCCCGTTAATTGCTCCCGTCCTCGTTAACATCCCAAACGACTCCCGGGGAAGGGGGAGCGCAGGGGGGGCTCTCACCCTTCGGGGGTCCAACACCTCCCTGCCCCCCCAGATGTCAACATGGAGGACCCGGATGAGAAGTCCATCATCACCTACGTGGTTTCCTTCTACCACTACTTCTCCAAGATGAAGGCGCTGGCCGTGGAGGGGAAACGCATCGGGAAGGTGGGGGTCCCCTCTGTGGGGTGACCCCGTCTATGGGGTGTCACGTCTTTGGGGTTCCCAATCTCTGGGGTGTCTCCATCTATGGGGTGTCACGTCTTTGGGGTTCCCAATCTCTGGGTTGTCACATTTTGGGGTTCCCAATCTCTGGGGTGTCTCCATCTATGGGGTGATGTCACGTCTTTGGGGTTCCCAATCTCTGGGTTGTCCCCCCCATCTATGGGGTGTCACGTATTTGGGGGTCCCAATCTCTGGGGTGTCCCATCTATGGGATGATCCATCTATGGGGTGTCAAGTCTTTAGGGTTCCCAATCTCTGGGGTGTCCCCATCTATGGGGTGTCACGTCTTTGGGGTTCCCAATCTATGGGGTGTCTCCATCTATGGGGTGTCACCTCTACAGGGTTTCCCAATCTCTGGGGCGTCTCCATCTATGGGGTGTCCCATCTTTGGGGTTCCCAATCTCTGGGGTTTCCCATCCATGGGATGATCCATCCATGAGTTGCTCCATCTATGGGGTGTCACGTCTTTAGGGTTCCCAATCTCTGGGGTGTCCCCATCTATGGGATGCCACATCTTTGGGGTACCCAATCTATGGGGTTTCCCATCCATGGGGTGATCCATCTATGGGGTGTCACGTCTTTGGGGTTCCCAATCTCTGGGGTGTCTCCATCTATGGGGTGATGTCACGTCTTTGGGGTTCCCAATCTCTGGGGTGTCTCCATCTATGGGGTGATGTCACGTCTTTGGGGTTCCCAATCTCTGGGGTGTCTCCATCCATGGGGTTCCAATCTCTTTGGGGGTTCCCAATCTCCATCTATGGGGTGATGTCACGTCTTTGGGGTTCCCAATCTATGGGGTGTCTCCATCCATGGGGTCCCACGTCTTTGGGGGTCCCAATCTCTGGGGTGTCCCATCCATGGGGTTCCCAATCATGAGTTGCTCCATCCATGGGGTCCCACGTCTTTGGGGTTCCCAATCTCTGGGGTGTCCCCACCTATGGGGTGCCACATCTTTGGGGTACCCAATCTATGGGGTTTCCCATCCATGGGGTGATCCATCCATGGAGTGTCACGTCTTTGGGGTTCCCAATCTCTGGGGTGTCCCCATCTATGGGATGATCCATCCATGGGGTGTCACGTCTTTGGGGTTCCCAATCTGTGGGGTTTCCCAATCCATGGGGTTCCCAGTCTCTGGGATGTGCCCATCTATGGGGTGTCACGTCTTTGGGGTTCCCAATCTCTGGGGTGTCTCCATCTATGGGGTGATGTCACGTCTTTGGGGTTCCCAATCTCTGGGTTGTCACATTTTGGGGTTCCCAATCTCTGGGGTGTCCTCATCTATGGGGTGTCACATTTTGGGGTTCCCAATCTCTGGGGTGTCCCCATCCATGGGGTCCCACGTCTTTGGGGGTCCCAATCTATGGGTTTTCCCCATCTATGGGGTGTCACATCTTTGGGGTTCCCAATCTCTGGGTTGTCCCCGTCTATGGGGTGTCCCGTCTTTGGGGTTCCCAATCTCTGGGGTGTCCCATCTATGGGATGATCCATCTATGGGGTATCCCGTCTTTAGGGTTCCCAATCTATGGGGTGTCCCCATCTATGGGGTGTCACATTTTGGGGTTCCCAATCTCTGGGGCGTCCCATCTATGGGGTGTCACATCTTTGGGGTTCCTTATCTTTAGGATGTCCCAACGATGGTGTACCCCATTTTTTATTTGTTCCATCTTTAGGGTGTCCCCTCCATGGTGTACCCCATCTTTGGGACGTCCCCTCCATCTTTAGGGTGTCCCCTTCATCTTTGGGGTGTCCCCTCCATCTTTGGGGCGTCCCCTCCATTGGAGTGTCCCATCTTTGGGACGTCCCCTCCATCTTTAGGGTGTCCCCTTCCATTGGAGTGTCCCATCTTTGGGGTGTCCCCTTCATCTTTGGGGTGTCACCTTCATCTTTGGGGTGTCCCCTCCATCTTTAGGGCATCCCTTTCCATTGGAGTGTCCCATCTTTGGGGCGTCCCCTCCATCTTTAGGGCGTCCCCTCCATCTTTGGGATGTCCCCTCCATCTTTAGGGCGTCCCCTCCATCTTTAGGGCGTCCCCTTCCATTGGAGTGTCCCATCTTTGGGGTGTCCCCTCCATCTTTGGGGTGTCCCCTTCATCTTTAGGGCGTCCCCTCCATCTTTAGGGTGTCCCCTTCCATTGGAGTGTCCCATCTTTGGGGTGTCCCCTCCATCTTTGGGGTGTCCCCTCCATCTTTGGGGTGTCCCCTCCATCCATCTTTCCATTGGAGGGGGGTGTCCCCTCTTTGGGGCGTGTCATCTTTTGGGCGTCCCCTCCATCTTTGGGGTGTCCCCTTCATCTTTGGGGTGTCACCTCCATCTTTGGGGTGTCCCCTCCATCTTTAGGGCGTCCCCTCCATCTTTGGGGTGTCCCCTCCATCTTTAGGGTGTCCCCTTCCATTGGAGTGTCCCATCTTTGGGGTGTCACCTCCATCTTTGGGGCGTCCCCTCCATCTTTAGGGCGTCCCCTCCATCTTTGGGGTGTCCCCTCCATCTTTAGGGCATCCTCTTCCATTGGAGTGTCCCATCTTTGGGGTATCCCCTCCATCTTTAGGGCGTCCCCTTCATCTTTGGGGTGTCCCCTCCATCTTTGGGGTGTCCCCTTCATCTTTAGGGCGTCCCCTCCATCTTTAGGGTGTCCCCTTCCATTGGAGTGTCGCATCTTTGGGGTCCCCTCCATCTTTGGGGAATCCCCTTCATCTTTGGGGTGTCCCCTCCATCTTTGGGGTGTCCCCTCCATCTTTAGGGTGTCCCCTTCCATTGGAGTGCCCCATCTTTGGGATGTCCTTTCCACGGGGTGTCCCCTCCATGGTTTATCCCATCTTTGGGGTGTACCCCATCTTTGGGGGGTGTCCCTTCCACGGTGTGCCCCCCCAATCTTTGGGGTTTCCTCTCTATGGGGTATCCCACGTATGGGGTGACCCCTCCACGGCGCACCCCATCTTTCAGATATCCCCTCTAGGTTACCTCCCACCCAACAGGGGCGTCCCCTCCAGTTTGTACCCCAATTTTTTGGGTGTCCCCCCCACCTCGTACCCCACCTTTGGGGATTCCCATCTATGGGGCGTCCTCTCCCCACATACGGGGCACCCCATTTCCAAGCTCCCCCCTTTCCCCCTCCACCCCCCTCCCCTACAACAAACCCATTCCCCCCCATCAGAGGCGCAAAGACCACAGAGATCGAAGCTTAGGGTGCAGATTCGGGGTCTCCCCACCCCCCAAACCCCCACCCAAACCCCCAGCCCCACATCTCCCCCCAGGTTCTGGATGGGGTGCTGGAGCTGGAGGCGGTGACCCGGCGCTATGAGGCTCTGGCAGCTGAATTGTTGGCCTGGATCCGTCGCACCGTCGCCGTCATCAGCAACCAGAAATTCGCCAACTCGTTGGCCGGGGTGCAGCAGCAGCTCCAAGCCTTCACCGCCTTTTGCACCATGGAGAAACCCATCAAGTGAGGATCCGGCCCTATAGGGATGGCGGGGGGTGGGGAGGGGGTGTTGCTATGGGTTGGGGTCGGTCTTCATCCCACCCCCATCCCCACGAAGGTTCCAGGAGAAGGGGAACCTGGAGGTGCTGCTTTTCACCATCCAAAGTCAACTGAGGGCGGCCAACCGCAAGCTCTACGTGCCGGGCGAAGGGAGGAGCATCTCTGACATCAATAAGGTGGGGGTGGAAGAACTGAGCGTGTGGGGCGGCCCCATAGAGCTCCAGGTCCTCTAGGATGTCCCCATGGGGTCCTGCTCTTCCCAACCCCACCAAGCTCCCAATCCTGTAGGACATCCCCTCCGAGGGTCCCCAGGAAGTCGAGGACGTCCCACGGAAGAGTTGGGGGTGGCCAAGGTGGTCTCCATCCTCCTCAAGGTCTCGTTGGCCAACCACTTGTAGGGCAGTGACCCACAGAGCCTCAGTCTCGTAGGATGTCCCTGTGGGGTCCTGCTCTTCCCAACCCCACTGAGCTCCCAATCCTGTAGGACATCCCCTCCAAGGGTCCCCAGGAAGTCGAGGACGTCCCAAGGAAGAGCTGGGGGTGGCCAAGGTGGTCTCCATCCTCCTCAAGATCTCGTTGGCCAACCACTTGTAGGGCAGTGACCCACAGAGCCTCAGTCTTGTAGGATGTCCCTGTGGGGTCCTGCTCTTCCCAAACCCCAGGATTATAGGATGACTTTGTATAGGGTCTCCAGTAACTCAAGGATGACCCCAACAAGTTACTGGTGATGACCAAGGTGGTCTCCATCCTCCTCAAGGTCTCGTTGGCCAACCACTTGTAGGGCAGTGACCCACAGAACCTCAGTCTTGTAGGATGTCCCCATGGGGTCCTGCTCTTCCCAACCCCACCAAGCTCCCAATCCTGTAGAACATCCCCTCCGAGGGTCCCCAGGAAGTCGAGGACGTCCCAAGGAAGAGTTGGTGATGACCAAGGTGGTCTCCATCCCCCTCAAGATCTCGTTGGCCAACCACTTGTAGGGCAGTGACCCACAGAGCCTCAGTCTTGTAGGATGTTCCCATGGGGTCCTGCTCTTCCCAAACCCCAGGATTATAGGATGACTTTGTATAGGGTCTCCAGTAACTCAAGGATGACCCCAACAAGTTGCTGGTGGTCTCCATCCTCCTCAAGGTCTCGTTGTTCAACCACTTGTAGGGCAGTGACCCACAGAGCCTCAGTCTTGTAGGGTGTCCCCATGGGGTCCTGCTCTTCCCAACCCCACTGAGCTCCCAATCCTGTAGGACATCCCCGTATCGGGTCCCCAGGAAGTCGAGGACGTCCCAGGGAAGAGTTGGTGGTGGCCAAGGTGGTCTCCATCCTCCTCAAGATCTCGTTGGCCAACCACTTGTAGGGCAGTGACCCACAGAGCCTCAGTCTCGTAGGATGTCCCCATGGGGTCCTGCTCTTCCCAACCCCACTGAGCTCCCAGTCTTGTAGGACATCCCCATATCGGGTCTCCAGTAACCCAAGGATGACCCCAACAAGTTGCTGGTGGTCTCCATCCCCCTCAAGATCTCGTTGGCCAACCACTTGTAGGGCAGTGACCCACAGAGCCTCAGTCTTGTAGGATGTTCCCATGGGGTCCTGCTCTTCCCAAACCCCAGGATTATAGGATGACTTTGTATAGGGTCTCCAGTAACTCAAGGATGACCCCAACAAGTTGCTGGTGGTCTCCATCCTCCTCAAGGTCTCGTTGTTCAACCACTTGTAGGGCAGTGACCCACAGAGCCTCAGTCTTGTATGGTGTCCCCATGGGGTCCTGCTCTTCCCAACCCCACTGAGCTCCCAGTCTTGTAGGACATCCCCGTATCGGGTCCCCAGGAAGTCGAGGATGTCCCAGGGAAGAGTTGGGGGTGGCCAAGGTGGTCTCCATCCTCCTCAAGATCTCGTCAGCCCACCACTTGTAGGGCAGCGACCCCATGGAGCTCCAGTCTTGTAGGATGTCCCTGTGGGGTCCTGCTCATCCTGATCCCACACAGCTCCCAGTCCTTTAGGGTGACCCCATAGAGGGTCCCAAAGTCCTGTAAGTCAAGGATGTCCCAATGGTGGGTCCCATCCTCCTCAAGACCTCATTGGCCAACCACTTGTAGGGCCGCAAACTCACAACGCCCCAATCTTGTAGGACTTTTCCACGGGGTCCTGCTCTTCCCAACCCCACAGAGCTCCTCATCTTGTAGGACATCCCATAGAGGGTCTCTCTGTGCCAAGTCAGGGACGCCCCAGTAGTTGACGATGGCCAAGTTGGGTCTCATCCTCCTCAAGATCTTGGTGGCCAAGGCCTCGTATCACTATGGGGTGGGGGGTCTGTGGGTGCAGCCCCCTCCCCTACAAATCTCCCATTCCACCTCTTCCCAACCCCACAGAGCTCCCAGTCCTGTAGGACATCCCATAGGGGGTCTCTCTCTGCTAAGTCCCAGTGGTTGACGATGGCCAAGTTGGGTCTCATCCTCCTCAAGATCTTGGTGGCCAAAACCTCGTATCACTATGGGGTGGGGGTCTGTGGGTGCAGCCCCCTCCCCTACAAATCTCCCACCCCACCCAAAGGCGTGGAGCATTTTGGAGAAAGCAGAGCACGAGAGGGAGGTGGCCCTGCGGGATGAGCTGATCCGGCAGGAGAAGTTGGAGCGGTTGGCGCAGCGCTTCGACCACAAAGCTGCCATGAGGGAGACGTGGCTGAACGAGAACCAGAGGCTGGTGTCACAGGTGGGGGGCTGGAGGGCTGGGGGTGTGGGGTTGGGGGGGATTTGGGGGGCTGGGGGATTTGGGGTGGTGTTGGGGGTCTTCGTGGTAGGGGTGTCTCGGTGGGATCATGCTCCAGTGTGATGGGGTGAGGGGGCACCAACTATGGGGTGGAAGTGGGCAAAAGGGACCCTGTCCTGCTCAGAGTAGGGTGGGGGGCTGTCTGTGGGGCTGTGACCCCGATCCCATGGTGCTCGCTGTCTTATAGGGTGACCCCATAGAAGATCCCACTCTTCTGTAAGTCAAGGACGTCCCAATGGTTGGCGATGGCCAACGTGGGTCCCATCCTCCTCATGATCTCATTGGCCAACCACCTGTAGGGCAGCGACCCCATGGAGATCCCAATCTTGTAGGATGACCCCATGGGATCCTATCCTTCCCAGTCCCACAGAGCTCCCAGTTCTATGGGGTGACCCCATAAAGAGTCCCCCCCTCCAAGAACGTCCCAACCAAGCATTGGTGATGACCGAAGTGGGTCCCATCCTCAAGATCTCATTGGCCAACCACTTGTAGGGCAGCGACCCCATGGAGCTCCAGTCCTGTAGGATGTCCCCATGGGGTCCTGCTCTTCCCATTCCCACACAGCTCCCAGTCCTATAGGGTGACCCCATAGAGAATCCCACTCTCCAGTAACTCAAGGATGTCCCAATGGTTGACGATGACCAAAGTGGGTCCCCATCCTCCTCAAGACCTCATTGGCCAACCCTTCGTCAGTCACCGACCCCACCAAGCCCCAATCTTGTAGGATGACCCCATGGGATCCTACTCTTCCCACAGAGCTCCCAGTTCTATGGGGTGACCCCATAAAGAGTCCCCCTCTCCATGAACGTCCCAACCAAGCATTGGTGATGACCGAAGTGGGTCCCATCCTCAAGATCTCATTGGCCAACCACTTGTAGGGTGGCGACCCCATGGAGCTCCAGTCCTGTAGGACGTCCCCATGGGGTCCTGCTCTTCCCATTCCCACACAGCTCCCAGTCCTATAGGGTGACCCCATAAAGAGTCCCAAACTCCTGTAAGTCAAGGATGTCCCATTGGTTGACGATGGCCAAGGTGGGTCCCATCCTCCTCATGATCTCATTGGTCAACCACCTGTAGGGCAGCCACCCCATGGAGATCCCAATCTTGTAGGATGACCCCACGGGATCCTACTCTTCCCACAGAGCTCCCAGTTCTATGGGGTGACCCCATAAAGAGTCCTCCTCTCCTCCTCCCAACCAAGCATTGGTGATGAGCAAGGTGGACCCTCACTCTCTAGATCTCATTGTCCAACCAGTTGTAGGGCAGCGACCCCATGGAGCTCCAGTCCTGTAGGACGTCCCCATGGGGTCCTGCTCATCCTGATCCCACACAGCTCCCAGTCCTATAGGGTGACCCCATAGAGGGTCCAACGAAGAGCAGCGGTGGCCAAGGTGGACCCCATCCTCAAGACCTCATTGCCCACTCCCTTGTCAGTCAGCGACCCGACTGAGCCCCGGTCTTGTAGGATGACCCCATGGGGCCCTTCTCTTCCTACAGTAGGGTGACCCCATAGGGGGTCCTGCTCTCCAGTAAGTCAAGGACATCCCAGTGGTTGCCGACGGCCAAGGCGGTCCCCATCCTCCTCATGATCTCGTTGTCCAACCCCTTGTCGCCCAGCGACCCCGATCTCGTAGGACGACCCCACAAAGCGCCCCGCCGCCCCTTAACCCTACACCCCACCCCATCCCTCGACCCCAGGACAACTTCGGCTACGACCTGCCAGCGGTGGAAGCCGCCATGAAGAAGCACGAGGCCATCGAGGCCGACGTCTCGTCGTACCGCGAGCGCATCCAGGCGGTGGCGGAGTTGGCCCTGGAGGTGGAAGCAGAAAATTACTACGATGCCAAACGAGTGGCAGCGCAGCGGGACAACGTCCTGAGGCAGTGGGGGCTCCTCAGTCAGCTGCTGCGGGCCCGGCGTGCGCGTCTGGAGCAGCACCTCGCCCTGCAGAGGGTCTTCCAGGAGATGGTCTACATGATCGACTGGATGGAGGAGATGCAGGTGCACGGGGGGCGGCCCCGCTTTGGGAGATGGGGGGTCCTGAGGGGAGATGGGGGGTCCTGATGGGAAATGAGGGATCCCAATGGGATGTGGAGGGTCCCAGTGGGATGTGGGGGATCCCAGTAGGATGTGGGGTGTCCGAGTCTACGTGATCGATTGGATGGAGGAGATGCAGGTGCTGGGGGGCGGCCCCAGTTTGGGAGATGGGGGGTCCTGAGGGGAGATGGGGGGTCCCGATGGGAAAAGAGGGGACCCAATGGGAGATGGGGGGCCCTGATGGGAAAAGAGGAGTCCCAATGGGATGTGGGGTGTCCAGGTCTACATCATGGACTGGATGGAGGAGATGCAGATGCCCGGGGGGCGGCCCCACTTTGGGAGATGGGGGGTCCCGATGGGAGATGGGGGGTCCTGATGGGAAAAGAGGGGTCCCAATGGGATGTGGGGGATCCCAATAGGATGTGGGGTGTCCAGGTCTACATGATCGACTGGATGGAGGAGATGCAGGTGCCCGGGGGGCGGCCCCACTTTGGGAGATGGGGGGTCCTGATGGGAGATGGGGGGTCCTGATGGGAAAAGAGGGGTCCCAATGGGATGTGGGGGGTCCAGGTCTACATGATCGACTGGATGGAGGAGATGCAGGTGCCCGGGGGGCGGCCCCGATTTGAGAGATGGGGGGTCCTGATGGGAGATGGGGGGTCCTGATGGGAAAAGAGGGGTCCCAATGGGTTGTGGGGTGTCAATTTGGGATGTGGGGTGTCCAGGTCTACATGATTGATTGGATGGAGGAGATGCAGGTGCCCGGGCGGCAGCCCCACTTTGGGAGATGGGGGGTCCTGATGGGAGATGGGGGGTCCCGATGGGAAAGGGGGGCACCCAATGGGAGATGGGGGGTCCTGATGGGATATAGGGGGTCCTGATGGGAAAAGGGGGGTCCCAATGGGATGTGAGGCATCCCAATGGGATGTGGGGTGTCCCCAATGGGATGTGGGGTGTCCCAATGGGTGATGGGTGTCCCCAGTGGGATGTGGGGTGTCCTTGTTGGGATGTGGGGTGTCCTTATGTGGATATGGGGTGTCCCAATGGGATATGGGGATCCCAATTGGATGTGGGGTGTCCCAATGGGAGATGGGTGTCACCAATGGGATGTGGGGTGTCCCCAGTGGATATGGGATATCCCAATGTGAGATGGGGATCCCAATGGGATGTGGGGTGTCCCTAGTGGGATGTTGGGTGTCCCAATGGGAGATGGGGATCCCAATGGGATGTGGGGTGTCCCTAGTGGGATGTTGGGTGTCCCAATGGGATGTGGGGTGTCCCAATGGGAGATGGGGATCCCAATGGGATGTGGGGTGTCCCTAGTGGGATGTGGGGTGTCCCAATGGGAGATGGGGATCCCAATGGGATGTGGGGTGTCCCTAGTGGGATGTTGGGTGTCCCAATGGGATGTTGGGTGTTCCAATGGGATGTGGGGTGTCCCAATGGGAGATGGGGATCCCAATGGGATGTGGGGTGTCTCTAGTGGGATGTTGGGTGTCCCAATGGGATGTGGGGTGTCCCAATGGGATGTGGGGTGTCCCAATGGGAGATGGGGATCCCAATGGGATGCTGGGTGTCCCAATGGGAGATGGGTGTCCCCAGTGTGATCTGGGGTGTCCCAATGGGGTGCTGGGGGGGTCCCCAGTGAGATGTGGGGTGTCCCCAAGTTGGGTATGCGGCCGTCCCCCATGGGATGCCACCTCCAGATCCCGTATTTTTTTTTGCCGAGGGGGACACGGGTTGTCCCCCCATTGGGGAGACGTGGGGTGTCCCCCCATGGGACCCCACCTTTCCCCCCTCACCCCCCCCCCGGCCGTGCAGGCCCCACTGCTCTCGAGGGAGCTGGGGAAGCACCTCCTGGAGGTGGAGGACCTCCTGCAGAAGCACGCCCTGCTGGAGGCCGACATCGCGGCGCAGAGCGAGAGGGTGAGGGCGCTCAACAGCGCCGCCCTCAGGTTCACCGAGCTGGAGGGTAACGGGGGGCAGCACCGGGGGGAGGGGGGGCACCAGGGCTGGGGGGTCACCAGGGTTGCGGGGTGTCACGGTGAGGTTCGTTGGGATGGGGGTCACCGGGGTTGGGGGTCGCCATGGTTGGGTTCCCCAAGGGTTGGGGGTCACCAGGGTTGGGGGTCGCCGAGGTTGGGGGTCGCCAAGGTTGGGTTCCCTAAGAGCTGGGGGGTCACCATGGGGGTGTCACCAGGACTGGGGGGCCGCCACCAGGTTGGGGGATGTCATGGTGAGGTTCTTTGGGGTGGGGGTCACCGGGGTTGGGGGTCGTTATGGTTGGGTTCCCCAAGGGTCGGGGGTCACCAGGGGTGGGGGTCGCCAAGGTTAGGGTTCACTGTGGTTGGGTTTCCCAAGGTTTGGGGGTCACCAGGGTTGGGGGTCGCCAAGGTTGGGTTCCCTAAGAGCTGGGGGGTCACCATGGGGGTGTCACCAGGGTTGGGGGGCTGCCAGGTTGGGGGATGTCATGGTGAGGTTCGTTGGGGTGGGGGTCACCGGGGTTGGGGGTCGCTGTGGTTGGGTTTCCCAAGGGTTGGGGGTCACCAGGGTTGGGGGTCGCCGAGGTTGGGGGTCACCAAGGTTGGGTTCCCTAAGAGTTGGGGGGTCACCATGGGGGTGTCACCAGGGTTGGGGGGCCGCCACCAGGTTGGGGGATGTCATGGTGAGGTTCGTTGGGGTGGGGGTCACCGGGGTTGGGGGTCGCTGTGGTTGGGTTCCCCAGGGGTTGGGGGTCACCAGGGTTGGGGGTCACCAAGGTTAGGGGTCACTGTGGTTGGGTTCCCCAAGGTTTGGGGGTCACCAGGGTTGGGGGTCGCCGAGGTTGGGGGTCGCCAAGGTTGGGTTCCCTAAGAGCTGGGGGGTCACCATGGGGGTGTCACCAGGGTTGGGGGGCCACCACCAGGTTGGGGGATGTCATGGTGAGGTTCGTTGGGGTGGGGGTCACCGGGGTTGGGGGTCGCTATGGTTGGGTTCCCCAAGGGTTGGGGGTCACCAGGGTTGGGGGTCACCAAGGTTGAGTTCCCTAAGAGTTGGGGGGGGTCTCCATTGGGGGGTGTCACAAGGGTTGGGGGGCCGCCAGGTTGGGGGATGTCATGGTCAGGTTCATTGGGGTGGGGGACACAAGGGTTGGGGGTCGCCAAGGTTGGGAGTCGCTATGGTTGGGTTCCCAAAGGGTTGGGGGTCACCAGGGTTGGGGGTCACCAAGGTTGGGGGTCACCGTGGTTGGGTTCTCCAAGGGTTGGGGTCCCCAGGGTTAAGGGACCACCGGGTTGGGGGCCACCATGTTGAGGTCCATTGGGATGGGTGCCACCAGAGTCGGGTGCCACCTTGTTGGGTGCCACCTTGTTGGGTGCCACCAGGACGGGTGTCACTGGGTTGGGGTCCACCAGGGTGCTGGGGGGCAGCCCCACTTTTGGAGTTGGGGGGGATGCAGGGGGGTCCCAATGGGAGATATGGGGGTCCCAATGGTGTGTGGGTGTCCCCAGTGGATGTGGGGTGTCCCAATGGGAGATGTGGGGTCCCAGTGGGATGTGGGGTGTCCAATTGGGTCCCAGTGGGATTGTGGGTGTCCTTGTGGGGATGTGGGGGGTGTCCCATGGTGGATATGGGGATGGTGGGGTGTCCCACTGGGAGATGTGAGTCCCAGTGGGATGTAGGATGTCCCCAATGAGATATGGGTGTCCCCAGTGGATGTGGGGTGCCCCAATGGGGGATGTAGGGTGTCCTTGTTGGGATGCGGGGGTCCCAATGGTGTGTGGGTGTCCCCAAGGAGATATGGGGGTCCCAGTGGGATGTGGGGTGTCCCATTGGGATCCCATTGGGTGGGGATGTGGGGTGTCCCAAAAGGATGTGGGGTGTCCCAATGGGATGTAGGGTGTCCTTGTTGGGATGCAGGGCGTCCTTATGTGGATATGGGGTGTCCCAATGGGATGTGGGGTGTCCTTGTTGGGATGTGGGGGTCCCAATGGTGTGTGGGTGTCCCCAAGGAGATATGGGTGTCCCAGTGGGATGTGGGGTGTCCCAATGGGAGATGTGGGGTCCCAGTGGGATGTGGGGTGTCCTTACGTGGATATGGGGTGTCCCACTGGGAGATGTGAGTCCCAGTGGGATGTAGGATGTCCCCAATGAGATATGGGTGTCCCCAGTGGATGTGGGGTGCCCCAATGGGGGATGTAGGGTGCCCTTGTTGGGATGTGGGGTGTCCCAATGGGATGCGGGGTGCCCCATTGGGATGCGGGGGTCCCAATGGTGTGTGGGTGTCCCCAAGGAGATATGGGTGTCCCAGTGGGATGTGGGGTGTCCCAATGGGAGATATGGGGTCCCAGGGGGATGCGGGGTGTCCTTGTTGGGATGTGGGGTGTCCCATTGGGATCCGGGGGTCCCAGTGGTTTGTGGGTGTCCCCAAGGAGATATGGGTGTCCCAGTGGGATGTGGGGTGTCCCAATGGGAGATATGGGGTCCCAGGGGGATGCGGGGTGTCCCATTGGGATGCAGGTGCCCCAATGGGATGTGGGGTGTCCCATTAGGAGATGAGGGGCCCCATTGGGATGCGGGGGTCCCAATGGTGTGTGGGTGTCCCCAATGAGATATGGGGGTCCCAGTGGGATGTGGGGTGTCCCATTGGGATGTGGGGTGTCCCAATAGGAGATGTAGGATCCCAATGGGATGTAGGGTGTCCTTGTTGGGATGCGGGGCGTCCTTATGTGGATATGGGGTGTCCCAATGGGAGATGTGGGGTGCCCCATTGGGATGTGGGGGTCCCAATGGTGTGTGGGTGTCCCCAAGGAGATATGGGTGTTCCAGTGGGATGTGGGGTGTCCCAATGGGGGATATGGGGTCCCAGTTGGATATAGGGTGTCCTTGTTGGGATGTGGGGTGTCCCATTGGGATCCGGGGGTCCCAGTGGTTTGTGGGTGTCCCCAAGGAGATATGGGTGTCCCAGTGGGATGTGGGGTGTCCCAATGGGAGATTTGGGGTCCCAGGGGGATGCGGGGTGTCCCATTGGGATGCAGGTGCCCCAATGGGATGTGGGGTGTCCCATTGGGATGCGGGGGTCCCAATGGTGTGTGGGTGTCCCCAATGAAAGATGGGTGTCCCCAGTGGATGTAGGGTGTCCCAATGGGGGATATGGGGTCCCAGTTGGATATAGGGTGTCCTTGTTGGGATGTGGGGTGTCCCAATGGGAGATGTGGGATCCCAATGGGATGTAGGGTGTCCTTGTTGGGATGCGGGGTGTCCTTATGTGGTTATGGGGTGTCCCAATGGGAGATGTGGGATCCCAATGGGATGTAGGGTGTCCCTGTTGGGATGCGGGGTGTCCTTATGTGGTTATAGGGTGTCCCAATGGGAGATGCGGGGTCCCGATGTTGTGTGGGTGTCCCCAATGGGATCTGGGTGCCCCCAGTGGGATGCGGGGTCCTGCAGGGGTTGGGAGCAGGAGCTCCTGGTGTCCATCCCGTCTCTCCCCACGGCAGGATACCAACCCTGCGACCCTCAGATCATCTGCAACCGCGTGAACCATGTGCAGACGTGCCTGCAGGAGCTGGGCGAGATGGCGGCCAAGAGACGCCAAGACCTGGAGGATTCGCGCCGCCTCTGGACCTTCTTCCAGGAAATGGAAGAGGCTGAAGCCTGGATCCGTGAGAAGGAACGAATTTTGGCTTCCAAGACCTGCGGCCGCGACCTGAGCAGCGTCTTGGCTTTAACCGGAGAGCACAAATCCATGCTGGGAGAACTGGGCAACCGCAGGGCTTCGCTGCACCAAACGATGCAACGCGGCGAGGAGATCCTGGCCAAGAAGGGCTGCAACCCCGAAGGCATCCAGGAGAAGATCCGCGCCGTCCGCTCGCGCTGGAAGAAGCTGGAGGAGGCGGTGGGGCTGCACCAGCAGAAGCTCCAGGAGGCGTTGAGCTTCTTCCAGTTCAGCGCCGAGACGGACGACCTGGTGCTGTGGCTGCAGGATGCTTACAGGATCGTTTCCAGCGACGATTTCGGCCACGACGATTATTCCACCCAGAGCCTCCTCCGCAAGCACCGCGCCGTGATGGAGGAGGTGGAGAGGCACGGGGCGGCCGTGGCGGCCCTGAGGAGGCAGCTGGGGGCTTTGGCCCCCGAGCACCAACGTGGGGTGGAGGTGCAGATCCGGGTGGTGGAGGTGGAGCAGCTGTACGGGGAGGTGGCCGAGGTGGCCGTGCTGAGGCAGCAGTGGCTGCGCGACGCGTTGGCCGTCTATAGGATGTTCAGCGAGGTGCGCGCCTGCGAGGTGTGGGTGGACGAAAAGGAGCAGTGGTTGCAGAGGATGGAGGTGCCCGAGGAGCTGGATGAGGTCGAGGTGGTGCAGCACAGGTGTGGGGTGTGTGGGGTTGGGTGGGTGGCTCTTGGGGACTTTGGTGTCAACGTGGGGTTGGGTGGGTCTCCATGGGGTCACCATGGGTTGGGTCTCCATGGGTCCCACTGGGGGTTTGGTTGGGGTCTTCATGGGGCTTTGGTGGGGGTGGGTGGGTTGGGTCGGGGTCAATGGGGCATGGGTGGTCCATGGGTTGGGTGGGTCAGAGGGGTCATGGGGTTGGTGGGTCTCCATGGGGTCACCATGGGGTTGGGTGGATCTCCATGGGGTCACTATGGGGTTCATTGGGTCTCCATGGGGTCACCATGGGGTTGGTTGGGTCTCCATGGGGTCACCATGGGGTTGGTTGGGTCTTCACTGGGGACTTTGGTGTCATCATGGGGTTGGGTGGATCTCCATGGGGTCACTATGGGGATGGTTGGGTCTTCATTGGGGGCTTTGGTGTCACCGTGGGGTTGGGTGGATCTGCATGGGGTCACCATGGGGTTGGGTGGGTCTCCATGGGGTCACCATGGGGTTGGTTGGGTCTCCATGGGGTCACCATGGGTTGGTTGGGTCTTTGCTGGGGGCTTTGGTGTCACTGTGGGGGTGGGTGGCTCTTGGGGCTTTGGTGTCAACATCGGGTTGGGTGGGTCTCCATGGGGTCACCATGGGGTTGGGTGGGTCTCCATGGGGTCACCATGGGGTTGGTTGGGTCTTCATTGGGGGCTTTGGTGTCACCGTGGGGTTGGGTGGATCTGCATGGGGTCACCATGGGGTTGGTTGGGTCACCATGGGGTCACTATGGGGTTGGTTGGGTCTTTGCTGGGGGCTTTGGTGTCACCGTGGGGTTGGTTGGGTCTCCATGGGGTCACCATGGGGTTGGGTGGGTCTTTGCTGGGGGCTTTGGTGTCACTGTGAGGTTGGTTGGGTCTTCACTGGGGGCTTTGGTGTCACCGTGGGGTTGGATGGATCTCCATGGGGTCACCATGGGGTTGGGTGGGTCTCCATGGGGTCACTATGGGGTTCATTGGGTCTCCATGGGGTCACCATGGGGTTGGGTGGGTCTTCACTGGGGACTTTGGTGTCATCATGGGGTTGGGTGGATCTCCATGGGGTCACCATGGGGTTGGGTGGGTCTCCATGGGGTCACTGTGGGGTTGGTTGGGTCTCCATGGGGTCACTGTGGAGTTGGTTGGGTCTTCATTGGGGGCTTTGGTGTCACCATGGGGTTGATTGGGTCTCCATGGGGTCACCATGGGGTTGGTTGGGTCTCCATGGGGTCACCATGGGATTGGTTGGGTCTCCATGGGGTCACCGTGGGGATGGCTGGGTCTTTGTTGGTGACTTTGGTGTCACCATGGTGTTGAGTGGGTCCCCATGTCACCGTGGGGTCACTGTCCCCTTTCGGGTCTCTGTGGGGATTTTGGTGTCACCATGGGGTCCCTGTCCCCTTTCGGGTCCCCGTGGGGACTTTGCCGTGCCGTTGCCCACAGGTTTGAGAGCCTGGACCAGGAGATGAACAGCGTGATGGGCCGCATCCTGGACGTCAACCAGGTGGTGCAGCAGCTGGTGGAGGGTGGACACCCCAGCGCCGAGGAGGTGTGCGCCTGCCAGGACCACCTCAACGGAAGGTAGCGGTGTGGGGGTGTCCCTCTTGGGGTCCTACAGTGGGATGAAGGCATCCCAAGAGTTGGAGAGCCCATCCTTCTCAAGATCTTGGTGGAGGAACCACTTGTAGGGCTTCAATCCCTGATCCTATGGTTGTCCCAACCTGGTGGGACGTCCCTATAGAGCTGTCGGTCTTGTAGGACATCCCATGGGGTTTTGCTCCAGTCCAGTGGTGTGAGGATGTCCCAAGAGTTGGCGATGGCCAAAGGAGATCCCATCCTTCTCAAGATCTTGGTGGAGGAACGACTTGTAGGACTTCAACGCCTGATCCTATGGTTGTCCCCTTGGGTGGGTCCCACACTGGGGGTTGGGTGGGTCCAACGTCCCCATAGAGCTGCCAGTCTTGTAGGACATCCCATGGGGTTTTTTGCTGCACTCCACTAGAATGGGGCGAGGATGTCCCAAGAGTTGGCGATGGCCAAAGGAGATCCCATCCTTCTCAAGATCTTGGTGGAGGAACGACTTGTAGGACTTCAACGCCTGATCCTATGGTTGTCCCAACCTGGTGGGACGTCCCCATAGAGCTGCCAGTCTTGTAGGACATCCCATGGGGTTTTGCTGCACTAGAATGGGGCGAGGATGTCCCAAGAGTTGGCAATGGCCAAAGGAGATCCCATCCTTCTTAAGATCTTGGTGGAGGAACCACTTGTAGGACTTCAACGCCTGATCCTATGGTTCTCCCAACCTGGTGGGACGTCCCTATAGAGCTGTCAGTCTTGTAGGACATCCCATGGGGTTTTGCTCGAGTACAATGGGGTGAGGATGTCGCAAGAGTTGGTGAGGGCCAAAGGAGATCCCATCCTTCTTAAGATCTTGGTGGAGGAACCACTTGTAGGGCTTCAACGCCTGATCCTATGGTTGTCCCAACCTAGTGGGATGTCCCCACAGAGCTGTCAGTCTTGTAGGACATCCCATGGGGTTTTGCTCGAGTACAATGGGGTGAGGATGTCCCAAGAGTTGGTGATGGCCAAAGGAGATCCTATAGATCTCAAGATCTTGGTGGAGGAACCACTTGTAGGGCTTCAACGCCTGATCCTATGGTTGTCCCAACCTGGTGGGACGTCCCCATGTAGCTACTGGTCTTGTAGGACATCCCATGGGGTTTTGCTCCACTAGAATGGGGTGAGAATGTCCCAAGAGTTGGCAATGGCCAAAGGAGATCCCATCCTTCTTAAGATCTTGGTGGAGGAACCACTTGTAGGGCTTCAATCCCTGATCCTATGGTTGTCCCAACCTGGTGGGACGTCCCTATAGAGCTGTCAGTCTTGTAGGACATCCCATGGGGTTTTGCTCGAGTACAATGGGGTGAGGATGTCCCAAGAGTTGGCGATGGCCAAAGGAGATCCTATACATCTCAAGATCTTGGTGGAGGAACCACTTGTAGGGCTTCAATCCCTGATCCTATGGTTGTCCCAACCTGGTGGGACGTCCCTATAGAGCTGTCGGTCTTGTAGGACATCCCATGGGGTTTTGCTCCAGTCCAATGGGGCGAGGATGTCCCAAGAGTTGGCAATAGCCAACACGATCCCATCCTCCTCAAGATCTTGGTGGAGGAACCACTTGTAGGGTTTCATTCCCTGATCCTATGGTTGTCCCAACCTGGTGGGACGTCCCTATAGAGCTGTCGGTCTTGTAGGACATCCCATGGGGTTTTGCTCGAGTACAATGGGGTGAGGATGTCCCAAGAGTTGGCAATGGCCATATGAGATCCCGTACATCTCAAGATCTTGGTGGATGAACCACTTGTAGGGCTTCAACGCCTGATCCTATGGTTGTCCCAACCTGGTGGGACATCCCCATGTAGCTGCCGGTCTTGTAGGACATCCCATGGGGTTTTGCTCCAGTCCAATGGGGCGAGGATGTCCCAAGAGTTGGCAATGGCCAAAGGAGATCCTATAGATCTCAAGATCTTGGTGGAGGAACGACTTGTAGGGCTTCAGCCTCTGATCCTATGGTTCTCCCAACCTGGTGGGACGTCCCCACAGAGCTGTCAGTCTTGTAGGACATCCCATGGGGTTTTGCTCGAGTACAGTGGGGTGAGGATGTCCCAAGAGTTGGCGATGGCCAAAGGAGATCCCGTACATCTCAAGATCTTGGTGGAGGAACCACTTGTAGGGCTTCAACGCCTGATCCTATGGTTGTCCCAACCTGGTGGGACGTCCCTATAGAGCTGCCAGTCTTGTAGGACATCCCATGGGGTTTTGCTCGAGTACAATGGGGTGAGGATGTCCCAAGAGTTGGCGATGGCCAAAGGAGATCCCATCCTTCTCAAGACCTTCATGGAGGAAGCACTTTTAGGGCTTCAACCCCTCATCCCATAGCATCCCCAGTGGGGTGGGACGTCCCGATGGGCTCCCAACCCAACCCTCAATGGTCGGACACCCCGACGGCGGAGCAGAGCCGTTTCTCCACCCGCTCCCCTCCCCCCCGTTCCTCACCATCGCAGGTGGAACCGTGTGGTGGAGTTGGTGGAGCAGAAGAAAGAGCAGCTGAGCTCGGTGCTGAAGATCCAAAATTACCTCCTGGAGTGCGCCGAGATGAAAACCCAAGTGCGGGACAAGCGCAAAGCCATCGAGGCCACGCGCTCCGGCGGTGCTGGTGGCGGCGGCGGCGGTGGTGGTGGTGGTGGTGACCTCGGTGGTGTTCTGGCTTTGCAACGCCGCCTGTCCACCATGGAAGCTGCTCTGGTGGTGCTGGAGCCTCGTTTGGTGGAGCTGCAGCACGAGGGGGAGATGCTGGCCGCCACGTACCCGGCGCGTGCCGCGGAGCTGCTGCCGCCCTTCGAGGAGATCGGAGAGGAGTGGGAGGCTCTGAAACGGGCCCTGCAGGGCTGCGAGGATTCTCTGAGCGTCGCCGGGCGACTGCAGCAGTTCATCCAAGACTTGGACAGTTTCTTGGGTTGGTTGGTGAAAACACAAGCGGCCGTGGCAGAGGAGGAGATGCCGGAGAGTTTGGCCGACGCCGAGAGGTTGTTGAACCGACACGCCGCGCTCAAGGAGGAGATCAATGGATACGAGGAGGACTACGCCAAAATCCAGGCTGCCAGCGACCTGCTGGCGTTGGAGGGGGCCGAGGTGACCTCCCTGTCCCTCCAGAGGTGGCTGCAGCAGTTGGACGCCGGGTGGGGGAAGCTGCTGAGCAGTTGGGAGGAGCGGCGCGAGGCGCTGGTGCAGGCGCACGTCTTCCAGCTCTTCCTGCGGGATGTGGAGCAGTGCGAGGCCGGGCTGGATAAGCAGGTGAGTAGGGGGAGGGAGTGGGTTGTGGGGGAGTGGGGGGCTGGGGAAGGGTTGGGAGGGGATGGGGTTGGTGGTGTCTGCGTGGGGAGGTGGAGAGTTGGGATAGGGAGAGGTTGGTGGCATCTCCATGGGGAGGTGGAGAGTTGGGAAGGGAAGAGGTTGGTGGGATCCATGGGGAGATGGGGAATTGGGATTGGAAGAGATTGGAGTCGTCTCCATGGGCAGATGGAAAGTTGGGAATGGAAGAGATTGGTGTCATCCGTGGGGAGATGGAGGATTGGGATGGGAAGAGGTTGATGAGATCCATGAGGATGGAGGATTGGAATTGTTGGGATGGGAAGAGGTTGGTGGGATCCATGGGGAGGTGGAAAGTTGGGAATGGAAGAGATTGGTGTCTCCATGGAGAGATGGAGAGGTGGGGTGGGAAGAGATTGGTGGGATCCATGGGGAGATGGGGAGTTGGGAAAAAACGAGGTTGGTGGGATCCATGGGGGAGATGGGGAATTGGGATTGGAAGAGGTTGGTGAGATCCATGGGGAAGATGGGGAGTTGGGATTGGAAGAGATTGGTGTCATCCATGGGCAGATGGAAAGTTGGGAAGGGAAGAGATTGGTGGGATCCATGGGGATGGAGGATTGGAACTGTTGGGATGGGATGAGATTGGGATCCATAGGGAGATGGAAAGTTGGGAATGGAAGAGCTTGGTGTCATCTGTGGGGAGACGGAGAGGTGGGGTGGGAAGAGGGTGGTGGGATCCATGGGGAAGATGGAGGATTGGGATGGGAAGAGGTTGGTGGTGTGCGTTTGGAGGATGTGCCGTTGGGATGAAGGTGCCCCCAACCCCATCTCGGTGCCCCCAACCCCATCTCGGTGCCCCCAATCCCCGGGTCAGGAGGCCGCCCTGAGCCGCACGGAGCTCCCGGACGCGGTGGAGGAGGTGGCTGCGGCCATCCGACGGCAGAAGGATGCGGCCACCAGCGCCGAGCTGAGCCGCAGGAGGGCGCAGATGGCTCTGAGGGCCGGGGAAGGTCTGAAGCGAGACGGCAACGTGTACGGAGCGCACGTGGAGAGAGCCATGGACAGCCTGCGGAGCAAGTAGGGACCGCGGGGGGGGGCAGCCGGACCCCCTCCTCTGGGGACATCCGGGAACTCCCTATGGGATGGGGGCACCCATTTTGGGGATAGGGACCCCCACTCTGGGGATGGGGGAACTCCTTTGGGGGTAGGGATCCCTCCTTTGGGGACATGGGGGCCTCCTTTTGGGATGGGGGCACCCTTGGTGGGGCAGGGACCCCCAATTTGGGGACATAGAGGCCTCCTTTGGGATAGGGACCCCCTCTTTGGGGCAGGGGACCCCCTCCTTTGAGGACATGGGGGCCTCCTTTTGGAATGGGGACACCCTTGGTGGGGCAGGGACCCCCAGTCTGGGGACATTGGGACCCCTATGGGGATAGGGACCCCCTCTTTGGGGCAGGGGACCCCTCCTTTAGGGATAGGGACCCCCACTCTGGGGACATAGGGACCTCCTTTGGGGATAGGGACCCCCTTGGGTATAGGGACCCCCACTCTGGGGACATGGGGACACCTCAGGGGGGAAGGGATCCCTGCTTTGGGGACACCAGGACTCCCCTTTGGGATAGGGGCACCCATTTTGGGGATAGGGACCCCCACTCTGGGGATGGGGGGATTCCCTTGGGGGTAGGGACCCCTCCTTTGGGGACATGGGGGCCTCCTTTTGGGATGGGGGCACCCTTGGTGGGGCAGGGACCCCTAATTTGGGGACATTGGGACCCCTATGGGGATAGGGACCCCCTCTTTGGGGCAGGGGACCCCTCCTTTAGGGATAGGGACCCTTCCTCTGGGGACATAGGGACCTCCTTTGGGGATAGGGACCCCCCTGGGTATAGGGACCCCCACTCTGGGGACATGGGGACCCCTCAGGGGGGAAGGGATCCCTGCTTTGGGGACGCCAGGACTCCCCTTTGGGATGGGGGCACGCATTTTGGGGATAGGGACCCCCACTCTGGGGACATGGGGACTCCTTTGGGGGTAGGGACCCCCACTCTGGGGACGTGGGGACCTCCCTTTGGGATGGGGACACCCTTGGTGGGGCAGGGACCCCTAATTTGGGGACATTGGGACCCCTATGGGGATAGGGACCCCCTCTTTGGGGCAGGGGACCCCTCCTTTGGGGACACCAGGACCTCCCTTTGGAATGGGGACACCCATTTTGGGGATAGGGACCCCCACTCTGGGGAAATCAGGACCCCTATGGGGATAGGGACCCCCTCTTTGGGACAGGGGACCCCTAATTTGGGGATAGGGACCCCCAATTTGGGGATAGGGGGGACTCCTTTCGGGATAGGGACCCCTCCTTTAGGGACATGGGGACCTGCCTTTGGGATGGGGGCACCCTTGGTGGGGCAGGGACCCCCACTCTGGGGACATAGGGATCTCCTTTGGGGATAGGGACCCCCCTGGGTATAGGAACCCCCACTCTGGGGACCCCTCAGGGGGAAAGGGATCCCTGCTTTGGGGACACCAGGACTCCCCTTTGGGATAGGGGCACCCATTTTGGGGATAGGGACCCCCACTTTGGGGATGGGGGAACTCCTTTGGGGGTAGGGACCCCTCCTTTGGGGACATGGGGACCTCCTTTTGGGATGGGGACACCCTTGGTGGGGCAGGGACCCCTAATTTGGGGACATTGGGACCCCTATGGGGATAGGGACCCCCTCTTTGGGGCAGGGGACCCCTCCTTTGGGGACATGGGGACCTCCTTTTGGGATGGGGACATCCTTGGTGGGGCAGGGACCCCCAATTTGGGGACATAGAGGCCTCCTTTGGGATAGGGACCCCCTCTTTGGGGCAGGGGACCCCCTCCTTTGGGGACATGGGGACCTCCTTTTGGGATGGGGGCACCCTTGGTGGGGCAGGGACCCCTAATTTGGGGACATTGGGACCCCTATGGGGATAGGGACCCCCTCTTTGGGGCAGGGGACCCCTCCTTTGGGGATAGGGACCCCCAATTTGGGGACATGGGGATACAGGGGGGGGAAGGGAGGGGGCAGAGACCCCTTCAGTAGGGATAGGGATCTCCCTGGGGGGCAGGGGACCCCCCCATGGGGACAGGGACCCCCCTATAGGGACAGGGACTCCCCCCCTTTGGAAATAGGGACCCCCCAACTCCCCCCTTCCCCAGATGGGAACATGAGGACAGAGACCAACCCCCCCCCCCCCATATTGGGGATATGGGAACAGAGCCCCCCCTCTCCTTCCCCCCCTGGAGATAAGACCCCCCCCCATAGGGACAGAGACCCCCCCTCTTTTGGGGACAGGGACCCCCATCTCTATGCTAGGACCCCCCCCCCCTTTGGGATAAAGACCCCCCCCTCACTGAAGACATACAGACACACCCCCCCACCCCAGAGGTACGACCCCCCCACCCCACAAGAACAGCGACCCCCCCCCCAAAATAGATTTCCACCCCCCCCCTCCCCGTGCCTCAGTTTCCCTTTAAGCTCCAAGCGACGGGGAAACGATGACAATTATGGGATGGTGAGGCGGGGTGGGGGGGGTGGGGGGGGTGGAATTGGGATGGGGGGGTGACCCCCCCCTCCCCCCGTGTCCCCCCCCCCCCTTTTTTTACAGGATCCAACGCAATGCAGAGCTGGAAGAGGAGCTGCTGCAGAGGCTGAAGGAGCACCTGGAGCTGCGCAGCTTCATCCGAGATTGCGCTGAGGTGGGGGGACCCCCCCCCAAAATATAAAAAATGGGGGGGGGGACGACGACACGACCCCCCCCCAAAATATACATCTGTATAATTTTGATGGGGGGGGGGGCGAACCCCTAAAAAAAAAAAAAGGGGGGGAACGGACCCCCATAAATACTTGCATAATGGGGGGAGGGAGGGTGGACCCCCCCCCAAATATATGTATATATAATAAGGGGGGGGAGGGGGGGGGCAAAATGTACATAAATATAATTTTTTTTGGGGGGGGGACCCCTAAAAACGCGTCTATAATTTGAAGGGAGAGAGGATGGACCCCCCCCAAAAAAAACATGTATATAATTTGAGGGGAGGGAGGATGGACCCCCCCCCCAAAATATACGTCTGTATAACTGGGGGGGGGGCGTGGACACCCCAAAATATATCTATATTTAATTTTTTTTGGGGGGGGGGCACCAAAATATGCATATATATAATTGTGGGGGGGGGGGGGAGATGGACCCCCCCAAAATTTATATAAAGCAAGGGGGGGGGGAGAGATGGACCCCCCCCCAAAATGTATATAAAGCAGGGGGGAGCCCCAAAATATACACATATATAGAGGCTATAGTTATGCATATATATAATTGTGGGGGGGGGGTGGACCCCCAAAGTTCAGATATAAAGGGGGGGACCCCCAAAATACGGCTATAGTTGAGGGGGGGGGGTCACAATGATGAATCTGTAATAGGGGGGACAACGACCCCCCCCCTCTAATATATATAGAGAGATAATTGGGGGGGGGGGTCACCCTAAAACGGGGTCAAAAGTTCCATTTTTGGGGGTCAATAGTTTCATTTTTTGGAGTCCTTGAGATTTTGGGGGATCGAATCCCATTTTGGGGTCAAAAGTTCCATTTTTGGAGTCCCAAATCCCATTTTGAGGTCAAAAGTTCCATTTTCGGGGGTCAATAGTTTCATTTTTTGGAGTCCTTGAGATTTTGGGGGATCGAATCCCATTTTGGGGTCAGAAGTTCCATTTTGGGGGGTCAAAGGTTTCATTTTCTGGAATTCTTGAGATTTTGGGGAATCGAATCCCATTTTGGGGCCAAAAGTTCCATTTTTGGGGGTCAAAAGTTTCATTTTTTGGAATCCCTGAGATTTTCAGATATCAAATCCCATTTTGGGGTCAAATGTTCCATTTTTGGGGCCAAATCCCATTTTGGGGTCAAAAGTTCAATTTTTGGGGTCAATAGTTTCATTTTTTGGAATCCTTGAGATTTTGGGGGATCGAATCCCATTTTGGGGTCAAAAGTTCCATTTTTGGAGTCCCAAATCCCATTTTGGGGTTAAATGTTCCATTTTTGGGTGGCCGAAAATTTCATTTCTTGGAGTCCCTGAGATTTTTGGGTCGAATCCGAAATTTCATTCGAAGTTTTTTTTTGAGTCCAGAATCCCATTTTGGGGGAAAAGTCTCCATTTTGGGGTCAAATGTTCCATTTTTGGAGCCAAATCCCATTTTGGGGTCAAAAGTTCCGTTTTTGGGGTCAATAGTTTCATTTTTTGGAGTCCTTGAGATTTTGGGGGATCGAATCCCATTTTGGGGTCAAATGTTCCATTTTTGGGGCCAAATCCCATTTTGGGGTCAAAAGTTCCATTTTTGGGGTCGAAAGTTTCATTTTTTGGAATCCCTGAGATTTTGGGGAATCTAATCTCATTTTGGGGTCAAAAGTTCCATTTTTGGGGATCAAATCCCATTTTGAGGTCAAAAGTTCCATTTTTGGGGGTCAATAGTTTCATTTTTTGGAGTCCTTGAGATTTCGGGGGATCGAATCCCATTTTGGGGTCAGAAATTCCATTTTTGGGGATCAAATCCCATTTTGGGGTCAAAAGTTCCATTTTTGGAGTCCCAAATCCCATTTGGGGGTCAAAAGTTCCATTTTTGGGTGGCTGAAAATTTCATTTCTTGGAGTCCCTGAGATTTTTGGGGATCAAATCCCATTTTGGGGTCAGAAGTTCCATTTTTGGGGCCAAATCCCATTTTGGGGTCAAAAGTTCCATTTTTGGGGTCCGTGTGAATTTTGGAATCAAATCCCATTTTTGGGGGGGTTTAAAAGTTCCATTTTGGGGCGATTTTTGCTATTTTTGGGGCCAAATCCTCTTTTTTTTGTGGGGGTCAGCACCATTTCAGGGTTGAAAAGTTCCATTTTTGGGGTCTGTGCCGTTTTGGGGGAAATTAAAGTCAATTTAGGAGGAAAAGTTCTATTTTTGGGGTCGGTGCTGTTTTTATGGGATGCCCCCTATTTTCATCCCAAAAATCGCTATTTTCAGAGCACTTTTTGCTGGAAAAATCCACACTTTCGGGGAAATCCTTCCATTTTTGGGGAAATATTTCTATTTTTGGGGATCAATCCCATTTTGGGGGAAAATTCGCCATTTTTGGGGGTCAATAGTTTTTTTGGGGGTTCATTCCTTCTGTTTTTGGGGTTGGCTGCTTGTTTTATGGGATCGGTGCTATTTTGGGGTCAGAGCATTTTTTTGGGATGCCCCCTATTGGGGTTTCAAAATTTTGGGAAAAAACCATTTTTGGGTCGAATTTTTCA
This sequence comes from Crossoptilon crossoptilon, assembly GCA_036346035.1. NCBI lineage: Eukaryota > Metazoa > Chordata > Aves > Galliformes > Phasianidae > Crossoptilon > Crossoptilon crossoptilon. The sequence continues at coordinate 32,362 of JARXNR010000596.1, read as the reverse complement.
GAGCACTTTTTGCTGGAAAAAATCCACATTTTGGGGTCGGTTTCAATGGGATCCCATTTTAGGGGAAATCGCTTCTATTTTTGGGGGATGGATCCAGTTTTCGCCATTTTGGGGGAACACCGCTCTTTTTTGGGGCCATTCCTTCTGTTTTTGGGGTCGGTGCTATTTTTATGGGATGCCCCCTATTTTCACCCCCCAAAATCGCTATTTTCAGAGCACTTTTTGCTGGAAAAATCCACATTTTGGGGTGAATAATCCCATTTTAGGGGAAATATTTCTATTTTGGGATGATTAGTGCCATTTTGGGGTAACACCGCTCTTTTTTGGGTTCATTCCTTCTGTTTTTGGGGTCGGTGCTGTTTTTATGGGATGCCCCCTATTTTCATGCCAAAAATCACCATTTTCAGAGCACTTTTTGTTGGAAAAATCCACACTTTTGGGGTAAATAATCCCATTTTGGGGAAAATACTTCTATTTTGGGATGATTAGTGCCACTTCCGGGGAACACCGCTCTTTTTTGGGTTCATTCCTTCTGTTTTTGGGGTCGGTGCTATTTTTATGGGATGCCCCCTATTTTCACCCCCCAAAATCGCTATTTTCAGAGCACTTTTTTGTAGGGACCCACTCTTTTTGCGTGACCAATCTCATTTTGGGAGGAACGCTGCCATTCTGGGAGGATTAATGCCATTTTTGGGTGACACCACACATTTTCCCCCCCCCAAAAAACGCTTTTTTCAGGGTTTATAGGGACCCCCTCTTTTTTTTTTCATTTTGGGGGGGGGGGGGGGGGGGGGGGGTTTATTCCTTCTTTTTTTTTTGGGGGGGGGGGGGGAGGGGGGGGGAGCACGGCTATTTTTGGCAGATGCCCCCTATTTTCATTGCAATATCTGCTATTTTCGGGACACTTTTTGCTGAGAACCCCCACGTTTGGGGGTTCATCTCTATTTTGGGGTCCCCCCCTCCTGTTTCATGGGTTCACCCCTTCACCCCTTTATTCCGGAGGGGGGGGGGGGTGGTTACCGCTATTTTCATCGGTTGCCCCCTATTTTCATTGCAATATCTGCTATTTTCATCGCTCTTTTTACTGCCAACCCGACACTTTTTGGCGACCCCCCCATATTTTAATGCCCCCCTTTTTCCCCCAGGCCTTCACCCCTTTATTCCGGGGGGGGGTCATCGCTATTTTCATTGGTTGCCCCCTATTTTCATTGCAATATCTGCTATTTTCATCGCTCTTTTTGCTGCCAACCCGACACTTTTTGACGACCCCCCCCAATTTTAGAGCCCCCCTTTCTCCCCCAGGCTTCACCCCTTTATTCCGGGGGGGGGGGGGTCACCATTATTTTTAATTGGTTGCCCCCTATTTTCATTGCAATATCTGCTATTTTCATCACTCTTTTTACTGCCAACCCAACATTTTTTGGTGACCCCCCCAATTTTAATGCCCCCCTTTCTCCCCCAGGCCTTCACCCCTTTATTCCGGGGGGGGGGGTCATCGCTATTTTCATCGGTTGCCCCCTATTTTCATCCCAACAGATGCTATTTTCATTGCTCTTTTTGCTGCCAACCCGACACTTTTTGACGACCCCCCCCAATTTTAGAGCCCCCCTTTCTCCCCCAGGCCTTCACCCCTTTATTCCGGGGGGGGGGAGTCACCTCTATTTTCATCAGTTGCCCCCTATTTTCATTGCAATATCTGCTATTTTCATCGCTCTTTTTGCTGCCAACCCCACACTTTTTGGCGACCCCCCCAATTTTAAAGCCTACGTTTCTCCCCCAGACCTTCACCCCTTTATTCCGGGGGGGGGCACCGCTATTTTCATCGGTTGCCCCCTATTTTCATTGCAATATCTGCTATTTTCATCGCTCTTTTTACTGCCAACCCGACACTTTTTGGCGACCCCCCCATATTTTAATGCCCCCCTTTTTCTCCCAGACCTTCACCCCTTTATTCCGGGGGGGGGGGTCATCGCTATTTTCATCGGTTGCCCCCTATTTTCATTGCAATATCTGCTATTTTCATGGCTCTTTTTACTGCCAACCCGACACTTTTTGGCGACCCCCATTCATCCCCCAGACCTTCACCCCTTTATTCCGGGGGGGGGGGGGGGGGTAATACCACACCACCGGAATCCGGAGCGGGGGGGGGGCGGGGGGGGGGGGTTGCTGGGGGGGGGTGGGGGGGGGGGGGGGGGGGGGGCCGCATTTTGGCAGGAGGGCCGTTGAAACGCTCCGCCCGGCTGCTGCAGGGCTCTGCGGCATCGCGGGGTGGCGGAATCCCGATGCAGGGAGGTGGGGGGGGGGGGGACACGACACCCCTAAAAATGGGTTCGGGTGATGTAGGTGACGGGGGGGGGGGGAGTCAGGGAATTCAACCCCCCCACCCCAATCTTCCCTGTGCCCCCCAGTTGGAGGAATGGGTCGGGGAGAAGCTGAGGAGGGACGGGGAGCGGTGGGGGCGGCACGAAGCGCTGATGGCGGAGTTGGCGCAGAACCGGGAATGGCTGCAGCGCATCGAGAAGGTGCGGGGGGGGGGGGGGGGGGGCGGGGGGGGGGGGGAGGGGGGGGGGGGGGGTCTCCGGGGGGGGGGGGTGGAGGGATGAGATGAGATGGGGGGGGGTCCCCGAGGGGGGTTGGAAGGATGGGGGGGGGGGGAGGTTGGCGCTGACGGAGAGGATGAGGGTGACGGCGAATGGTTGGGGGGGGGGGGGAGGAAGGGTGATGCGGACCCCCCCCCCACGGGTGCCCCCCCCCCTCGGGTGCCCCCCCCCCTCCTTATGGCACCCCCCCCCCACCCAATTCGTTCCTGACCCCTCCCACCCCCCCCTACGTCCCCATCCTGACCCCCCCACCCCCCCCTACGATCCCCATGCGATCCCCCCCCCCCCTCCCCTACCCCCCCCCCCCCCCGTTGCATCCTATTGCCCCGCCGCCCCCCCCCCGCCGCCCCCCGATAGCATCCCCCCCCCCCCCCCCTTATTGGACCCCCCCCCCCCCCCACATTTCAACTGCCCCCCCCCCCCAATTGCATCTCTCCCCCCCAACTTGCCCCCCCCCGCCCCCCCCAAAATTGATAGCATCCCCCCATTGCAAATTGCATCGCACCCCCCCCCCCCCCACACCTTATAACCCCCCCCCCCCACCCTCAAATTGCATCCCCCCCTTCAACCCATGCCCCCCCCCCCCCATTACAATTGCATCCCTATCGTTATGCACGACCCCCCCCCCCCGAATTATTGAACAAATTGCGACCCCCCCCTTATTGCGACCCCCCCCGAATTGCAACCCCCCCATTGACCCCCCCCCCAAATTGCATCCCTATCATTGCCCCCCCCTTATTGCACGACCCCATTGCGACCCCCCCCATTTTCAACCCCCCCAATTACATCTCCATCTTAACCCCCCCCTTATTGCACGACCCCATAGAGACCCCCCCCAAATTGCAACCCCCCCCCACTGAACCCCCCCTCAAATTGCATCCCTATCATTGCCCCCCCCCCCACCTTATTGCATGGACCAATTGCGACCCCCCCCTCTTTGCGACCCCCCCAATTACATCTCCATCTTAAAGCCCCCCCTTATTCCACGATCCCATAGAGACCCCCCCAAATTGCACCCCCCCATTGAACCCCCCCTCAAATTGCATCCCTATCATTGCCCCTCCCTTATTGCACGACCCCACTGCGACCCCCCCATTACGACCCCCCCCCAATTACATCTCCATCCTAACCCCCCCTTATTGCATGGACCCCATAGAGACCCCCCCAAATTGCAACCCCCCCCCATTGAACCCCCCCTCAAATTGCATCCCTATCATTGCCCCCCCCTTATTGCACGACCCCATTGTGACCCCCCCATTACGACCCCCCCCCAATTACATCTCCATCTTAACCCCCCCCTTATTGCACGACCCCATAGAGACCCCCCCAAATTGCACCCCCCCATTGAACCCCCCCCAAATTGCATCCCTATCATTGCCCCCCCCCTTATATTGCATTGCGACCCCCCCAAATTACGACCCCCCCCCTTTTGCAATGAGACCCCCCCAATGGCAACCCCCCCCCACTGAACCCCCCCTCAAAATTGCATCTAATTGCATGGGCCCCCCACTTATTGCATGTCCCAATTGCACCCCCCCCCCCCCTTTTGCAACCCCCCCATTTCAATCCCCCCTCGACCCCCTCCTTTACTACACCCCCCCTTAGGACCCCCCCCTTTTGCCCCCCCCCGAATGCACCCCCTTTCCTCTCACCCCCCCATAAACTACTCGTGATCCCCCCCCCCCAAAAAAAAAAGCACGTCTCCCCCATTCTCCCCTCAATTCCCTGCAACCCCCCCACCAAAATAAGCGACCCCCCCACCCAAAATAAAAGCCAAAAAAGCCCCCCCCCAAATTTCATCTTCCCCCCCCCCCCAGGGCACATTCCCCCTCGTTGCTGCATTGTGACTGGGGGGGGGGGCGTTGGGGACAATGGGGGACAATGGGGGGGTGGGGAGGACAATGGGGGGGGTCAATGGGGGGGTGGGGAGGACAATGGGGGGGGTCAAGGGGGGGGGGGGGACAGTGGGGAGAACGGTGGGGGGGGGCAATGGGGATGTAGAGGGACAGTAGGGGATGGGGGGGAAAATGGGGGGGAAAATGGGGGGGTGGGGAGCTGTGGGGGGGGTTGGGGACAATGGGGGGTGGGGGGGACAATGGGGGGCTGGGGAGGACAATGGGGGGGTCAATAGGGGGGTCAATGGGGGGGGACAGTGGGGAGAATGGTGGGGGGGGGCAATGGGGATTGGGGGAAAAAAGGGGGATGGGGTGGGGGGGGTGAGAAAATTGTAGGGGGGTTGGGACAATGGGGGGTGGGGGGGGACAATGGGGTGGGGGGGACAAAATGGGGGGGCAATGGGGATGTGGAACAGTGGGGGGCAATGGGGGAGATGGGGGGGAGAATTGGGGGAAATGGGGGGGGGGGGAAAATGGGGGGGGTCAATGGGGGGGTCAAATTGGGGGGTGGGGATGGGGACAATGGGGGGGGGAGGGAATGGGGGGGGTCCATGGGGGGGGGGGGGGGGGGACAGGGGGAGGGAGGGGGGGGGAAAAACGGTGGAGGGGGGGTAATGGGGATGTGGAGGGACAGTAGGGGATGGGGGGGGACAATGGGGTGGGGAGATGTGGGGGGGTTGGGGACAATGGGGGGACATTGGGGACAATGGGGGGTGGGGGCACGCAATGGGGGGTGGGGGCACTTGGGGACAATGGGGGGGGGAATGAGGGACTTGGGGACACGGTGGGGGGGGCACTGGGGATGGGGGGGCATGGAGGGGTGGGGGGGATGTGGGGACAGTGGGGGACATGGGAACAATGGGGGGCATTGGGGGACAGGGGGGGACGATGGGGGGGGCTTGGGGACAACGGGGTGACACAGGGACAACGTGGGGACATCGGGATGGGGGGGGATGTGGGGACACGGGGGGGGGGACAACACGGGGACAGCATGGAGCGGGAGGGGGAGGGGACACTTTGGGGGTGGGGGAGGGGGGCGGTGACACTCTGTGTCCCCACTGCTGTCCCTGTGTCACCGCTGTCCCCATTGTCACTGCTCCCCCCCCCCACCACCGACATCCCCATGTCCCCCCCGGTGGCCCCACCCCACTGCTGTCCCCGTGTCACCGCTGTCCCCATGTCACTGCTGTCCCCATCACCCTACTGCCGTCCCCACTCCTGTCCCCATCACCCCACCCCACATGTCCCCATGCCCCCATTGCTGTCCCCAATGTCCCCACATCCCCTCCCCTGTCCCCATGTCACTGCTGTCCCCATCACCCCGCTGATGTCCCCATGTCACCACTGTCCCCATGTCACTGCTGTCCCCATCACCCTACTGATGACCCCACGTCACTGCTGTCCCCACGACCCCACTGACGTCCCCACATCCCCACTGCTGTTCCCCAATGTCCCCACATCCCCTCCCCTGTCCCCATGTCACTGCTGTCCCCACTGCTGTCCCCACAACCCCACTGACGTCCCCACATCCCTATTGCTGTCCCCAATGTCCCCACATCCCCTCCCCTGTCCCCATGTCACTGCTGTCCCCATCACCCCACTGATGTCCCCACCCCACTGCTGTCCCCGTGTCACCGCTGTCCCTGTGTCACTGCTGTCCCCATCACCCCACTGATGTCCCCGTACCCCCATTGCTGTCCCCACACCCCCGCTGTCCCCACATCCCTACTGCTGTTGTCCCCAATGTCCCCACTGCTGTCCCCACATCCCTGCTGTCCCCACATCCGTACTGCTGTCCTCACATCACTACTGTCCCCAGCGCCCCCCCCCATCCCCTCTGCTGTCCCCACATCCCTACCGCTGTCCCCACATCCCTGCCATCCCCCCATCCCCTCCGCTGTCCCCATCACCCCACTGACGTCCCCACGTCACTGACACCCCTGTATCCCCCTTGGTGTCCCCCCATCCCCACCGCTGTCCCCACAGCACTGCTGTCCCCAGTGTCCCCCCATCCCCTCCACCGTCCCCACATCCCAGACATCCCCTCATCCCCACCGCTGTCCCCATGTCACTGCTGTCCTCTGACATCCCCACACCCCCACTGCTGTCCCCCCATCCCCTCCACTGTCCCCACATCACTGCTGTCCCTATGTCCCTCACATCCCCCCATCCCCTCCACTGTCCCCATGTCACTGCTGTCCCTATCTCCCTGACATCCCCCCATGCCCCACTGCTGTCCCCACATCCCTACTGCTGTCCCCATGTCACTGCTGTCCCCACATCCCTGCTGTCCCCACATCCGTACTGCTGTCCTCACATCACTACTGTCCCCCGAGCCCCCCCCATCCCCTCCACTGTCCCCACACCCCTGCTGTCCCCAGTACACAGTATTCCCCCCGTTCCCTGCGCTGCCCCCCCATCCCTATTGCTGTCCCCATGTCACTGCTGTCCCCACATCCCTGCCATCCCCCCATCCCCTCCGCTGTCCCCATGTCACTGCTGTCCTCTGACATCCCCACACCCCCATTGCTGTCCCCCCATCCCCTCCACTGTCCCCACATCCCTGCTGTCCCTATGTCCCTCACATCCCCCCATCCCCACCGCTGTCCCCATGTCACTGCTGTCCCTATCTCCCTGACATCCCCCCATGCCCCACTGCTGTCCCCACATCCCTACTGCTGTCCCCATGTCACTGCTGTCCCCACATCCCTGCTGTCCCCACATCCGTACTGCTGTCCTCACATCACTACTGTCCCCAGTGCCCCCCCCATCCCCTCCACTGTCCCCACATCCCTGCTGTCCCCACAACCCAGACATCCCCCCCTTCCCTGCGCTGCCCCCCCATCCCTATTGCTGTCCCCATGTCACTGCTGTCCCCACATCCCTGCCATCCCCCCATCCCCTCCGCTGTCCCCATGTCACTGCTGTCCTCTGACATCCCCCCATCCCCACTGTTGTCCCCCCATCCCCTCCACTGTCCCCACATCCCCGCTGTCCCTATGCCCCTCACATCCCCCCATCCCCTCCGCTGTCCCCACGTCACTGCTGTCCCCATCTCCCTGACATCCCCCCATGTCACTGCTGTCCCCATATCCCCACTGACAATCCTATATCTCCACTGACATCACCCCATCCCCACCGCTGTCCCCATGTCACTGCTGTCCCCAATGTCCCTGACATCCCCTCCACTGTCCCCACATCCCCACCGGTGTCCCCACATCCCTGACATCCCCCCATCCCTCCACTGTCCCCACATCCCTGCTGTCCCTATATCCCTGACATCCCCCCATCCCCACTGCTGTCCCCCCATCCCTCCACTGTCCCCACATCCCCGCTGTCCCTATATCCCTGACATCCCCCCATCCCCACTGCTGTCCCCACATCCCCGCTGTCCCTATGTCCCTCACATCCCCCATCCCCTCCACTGTCCCCATGTCACTGCTGTCCCTATATCCCTGACATCCCCCCAACCCCACTGCTGTCCCCCCATCCCCTCCGCTGTCCCCACATCACTGCTGTCCCTATGTCCCTCACATCCCCCATCCCCTCCGCTGTCCCCATGTCACTGCTGTCCCCATCTCCCTGACATCCCCCCATGCCCCACTGCTGTCCCCACATCCCTACTGCTGTTGTCCCCAATGTCCCCACTGCTGTCCCCACATCCCTGCTGTCCCCACATCCCTACCACTGTCCCCATATCACTGCTGTCCTCTGACATCCCCACATCCCCTCCACTGTCCCCACATCCCTACCGCTGTCCCCACATCCCTGACATCCCCCCATCCCTTCCACTGTCCCCATGTCACTGCTGTCCCCTGACATCCCCCCAGCCCTTCCACTGTCCCCATGTCACTGCTGTCCCCTGACATCCCCCCATCCCTTCCACTGTCCCCATGTCACTGCTGTCCCCTGACATCCCCCCAGCCCTTCCACTGTCCCCATGTCACTGCTGTCCCCTGACATCCCCCCAGCCCTTCCACTGTCCCCCATCCCCACTGCTGTCCCCCCCATCACCTCCTTCTCCCCTAGGAGGGGCAGCAGCTGCTTCAGGAGCGCCCGGCTCTGGCCGGTGCGGTGGGGCAGCAGCTGGCGGCGGTGAGGCAGCGTTGGACGGAGCTGGAGAGCACGGCGCAGGCGCGGGCGGAACGGCTGAGGGCGGCAGGGGCGGCTCAGAGGCTGCAGCGCGGCTACGCCGACCTGGAGAGGAGGCTGGGGAGGTTGGAGGAGCAGCTGAGGGCGGGGGGAGAAGGGGCGGCCCTGGGGGCGCAGCTCCGGAGGCTGCAGGTGGGTCTCAATGATGGGATTATGGCTGGGGAGGAGTGGGATTATGGGTTGGGGTGGGATTATGGGCTGATTGGGGTGGGATTATGGCTGGGGAGGGGTGGGATTATGGGCTGGGGTGGGATTATGGGCTGATTGGGGTGGGATTATGGCTGGGGAGGGGTGGGATTATGGGCTGGGGTGGGATTATGGGCTGATTGGGGTGGATTATGGCTGGGCTGGGGTGGGATTATGGGCTGGGGTGGGATTATGGGCTGATTGGGGTGGATTATGGCTGGGTTGGGGTGGGATTATGGGTTGGGGAAGGATTATGGGCTGATTTGGGTGGGATTATGGCTGGGGAGGGTGGGATTATGGGTTGGGGAGGGATTATGGGCTGATTGGGGTGGATTATGGCTGGGTTGGGGTGGGATTATGGGTTGGGGTGGGATTATGGGCTGATTTGGGTGGGATTATGGCTGGGGAGGGGTGGGATTATGGGTTGGGGTGGGATTATGGGTTGGTTGGGGTGGGATTATGGCTGGGGAGGGGTGGGATTATGTGATGTTTGGGTAGGATTAAGGATGGGATGAGGTGGGATTATGTGTAGGAGTGGATTATGTGTTGGTTGGGGTGGGATTGTGCTTTGGATTGGGATTATGGATTAGTTGGGGTAGAATTATATGTTTGTTGGGGTGGGATTATGGTCTGGGGTGGGATTATGGGTTGGTTGGGTTGGGATTATGTGTTGGGGTGGGATTAAGGATGGGATGGGGTGGGATTATGTGTAGGAGTGGATTATGTGTTGGTTGGGGTGGGATTATGTGATGGTTGGGGTGGGATTAAGGATGGGATGGAGTGGGATTATGGGTTGGAGTGGGATTATGTGTTGGTTGGGGTGGGATTATGCATTGGGGTGGGATTAAGGATGGGATGGGGTGGGATTATGTGCAGGAGTGGATTATGTGATGGTTGGGGTGCGATTGTGCTTTGGATTGGGATTATGGGTTGCTTGAGGTTGGATTATGGGTTGGAGTGGGATTATGGGTTGGTTGGGGTGGGATTAAGGATGGGATTATACTTTGGATAGGGGTTATGTGTTAGTTGGGGTGGGATTATGTGCAGGAGTGGGATTATGGGTTGGTTGGGGTGGGATTAAGGATGCGATGGGGTAGGATTATATGTTGGCGGGGGTGGGATTATGTGCTGATTGGGATGGGATTATGGGTTGGTTGAGGTGGGATTATATGTTGGGTGGAGTGGGATTATGAGTTGGTTGGGGTGGGATTAAGGATGGGATTGGATGGGATTATGATTTGGTTGGGGTGGGATTATGTGATGGAGTGGGACTATGCAGCACTGGTCTCAGTGGGATTAAGGACTGGTTGCAGCGGGATTATGCATTGGTTCCAATGGGATCAGGCAACTGTGTTTGCAATGGGATTAAGGGTGGGTTGGGATGGCATTAAGGGTGGGTTGCAATGGGATTAAGGGTGGGTTGCAATGGGATTAAGGGTGGGTTGCAATGGGATTAGGTAGCACTGGTTGCAATGGGATTAAGGATAGGTTGCAATGGGATTAAATTAAGGGCTGGTTTCAATGGGATTAAGAGCTGGTTGGGATTAGACAAAGGGCTGGTTTCAATGGGATTAAGGGCTGGATCCAATGGGATTAAGATCTGGGTGGGATTAGACGGAGGGCTGGTTTCAATGGGATTAAGAGCTGGGGGATTAGACGAAGGGCTGGATTCAATGGGATTAAGAGCTGGTTGGGATTAGATGAAGGGCTGGTTCCAATGGGATTAAGGGCTGGATCCAATGGGATTAAGATCTGGGTGGGATTAGACGGAGGGCTGGTTCCCATGGGATTAAGAGCTGGGTGGGATTAGACGGAGGGCTGGCTCCAATGGGATTAAGAGCTGGGTGGGATTAGACGAAGGGCTGGTTTCAATGGGATTAAGAGCTGGGTGGGATTAGACGAAGGGCTGGCTCCAATGGGATTAAGAGCTGGTTGGGATTAGATGAAGGGCTGGTTTCAATGGGATTAAGAGTTGGTTGGGATTAGACGAAGGGCTGGTTTCAATGGGATTAAGAGCTGGGTGGGATTAGATGAAGGGCTGGATCCAATGGGATCAAGAGCTGGGTGGGATTAGACGAAGGGCTGGATTCAATGGGATTAAGAGCTGGTTGGGATTAGATGAAGGGCTGGTTCCAATGGGAGTAAGAGGTGGTTGGGATTAGACGAAGGGCTGGATCCAATGGGATTAAGAGCTGGTTGGGATTAGACGAAGGGCTGGTTCCAATGGGATTAAGAGCTGGGTGGGATTAGATAAAGGGCTGGTTTCAATGGGATTAAGAGCTGGTTGGGATTAGACAAAGGGCTGGATCCAATGGGATTAAGAGCTGGTTGGGATTAAACGAAGGGCTGGATCCAATGGGATTAAGAGCTGGGTGGGATTAGACGGATGGGACTAGGAGCTGGGTGGGATTAGACGAAGGGCTGGTTTCAATGGGATTAAGAGCTGGTTGGGATTAGACGAAGGGCTGGATCCAATGGGATTAAGAGCTGGGTGGGATTAGACGAAGGGCTGGATCCAATGGGATTAAGAGCTGGTTGGGATTAAACAAAGGGATGGTTTCAATGGGATTAAGAGCTGGTTGGGATTAGACGAAGGGCTGGTTTCAATGGGATTAAGAGCTGGTTGGGATTAAACAAAGGGCTGGTTTCAATGGGATTAAGAGCTGGTTGGGATTAAACAAAGGGCTGGTTCCAACGGGATGAACGGCTTGTCGCAACGGGATTACGCACAGGTTCCAACGGGATTAAGGGCAGGTTCAAATGGGATTACGGAGCGATCGTAAGAGGCCAAAGCCGTAATCCCATCCTAATCCCAGCCCCCTCCCCCCTCCAGAGCATGGAGTCTCAGGTGGAGCAGTGGTCGCAGGAGGCAGGGGAGCTGCGTGCGGCTGCGGCAGCGTTGCCCCCCGGAGCCCCCGGGGCGGAAGCGGTGGGGGAGCGGCAGAACGCGGTGGGGACGAGAATCGTCCGCCTGATCGAACCGCTGAAGGAGCGCCGCCGCGTCCTCCTGGCTGCCAAGGAGCTGCAGCAGCTGGGGCACGAGCTGGAGGATGAGCTGGTGAGATGGGGGGCGGGATTATGGGGGGATTATGGAGGGATTGGGGTGGGATTAGGGTGGGATTAGGGTGGGATTACAGCAGGATTAGGATCAGAGTGGGATGGGATGCAGCTGGGGCACGAGCTGGAGGATGAGCTGGTGAGATGGGGGGCGGGATTGGGGCGGGATTATGGGGGGATTGGGGTGGGATTAGGGTGGGATTAGGGTGGGATTACAGCGGGATTAGGATCAGAGTAGGATGGGATGCAGCTGGGGCACGAGCTGGAGGATGAGCTGGTGAGATGGGGGGCGGGATTATGGGGGGATTTTGGGGGGATTGGGGTGGGATTGGGGTGGCATTAGGGTGGGATTACAGCGGGATTAGGATCAGAGTGGGATGGGATGCAGGTGGGGTATGAGCTGGTGAGATGGGGGGTGGGATTGGGGTGGGATTGGGGTGGCATTAGGGTGGGATTACAGCGGGATTAGGATCAGAGTAGGATGGGATGCAGCTGGGGCACGAGCTGGAGAATGAGCTGGTGAGATGGGGGGCGGGATTGGGGCGGGATTATGGGGGGATTGGGGTGGGATTACAGCGGGATTAGGATCAGAGTGGGATGGGATGCAGGTGGGGTATGAGCTGGTGAGATGGGGGGTGGGATTGGGGTGGGATTATGGTGGGATTGGGGTGGGATTGGGGTGGGATTAGGATCAGGGTAAGATGGGATGCAGGTGGGGCATGAGCTGGAGGATGAGCTGGTGAGATGGGGGGCGGGATTGGGGTGGGATTAGGATCAGGGTGGGATGGGATTACAGCTGGGGCACAAGCTGGAGGATGAGCTGGTGAGATGGGGGGTGGGATTGGAGTGGGATTAGGGTGGGATTGGGGTGGGATTATGGCAGGATTACAGTGGGATTAGGATCAGAGTGGGATAGGATGCAGCTGGGACACAAGCTGGAGGATGAGCTGGTGAGATGGGTGGTGGGATTGGGGTGGGATTATGGTGGGATTGGGGTGGGATTATGGCGGGATTACAGTGGGATTAGGATCAGGGTGGGATGGGATGCAGGTGGGACACGAGCTGGAGGATGAGCTGGTGAGATGGGGGGCAGGATTGGGGCGGGATTAGGGCAGGATTACAGTGGGATTAGGATCAGGGTGGGATGGGATGCAGGTGGGGTACGAGATGGAGGATGAGCTGGTGAGATGGGTGGTGGGATTGGGGTGGGATTACGGTGGGATTAGGATCAGGGTGGGATGGGATGCAGGTGGGACACAAGCTGGTGAGATGGGAGGTGGGATTGGGGTGGGATTAGGGTGGGATTGGGGTGGGATTACAGCGGGATTATGGTGGGATTAGGATTAGGGTGGGATGGGATGCAGGTGGGGTATGAGCTGGTGAGATGGGGGGCGGGATTGGGGTGGGATTATGGTGGGATTGGGGTGGGATTACAGCGGGATTAGGATCAGGGTGGGATGGGATGCAGGTGGGACACAAGCTGGTGAGATGGGGGGCGGGATTGGGGTGGGATTGGGGTGGGATTACGGCGGGATTAGGATCAGGGTGGGATGGGATGCAGGTGGTGCACGAGCTGGAGGATGAGCTGGTGAGATGGAGGGTGTTGGGGATGGGATTAGGGTGGAATAGAGCTGGGATTATGGCAAGATTGGGGTGGGATTAGGATCAGGGTGGGATGGGATGCAGATGGGGCACGAGTTGGAGGATGAGCTGGTGAGATGGGGGGTGGGATTGGGATTAGGGTGGGATTGGGGCAGGATTGGGGTGGGATTAGGGTCAGGGTGGGATAGGATGGGATTGGGTTGGGGTTCATGAGGGACAGGGATTGTAATGGGGACAGGATTGGGATGGGATTAGGATTACAATGGGGACAGGACTGGGATGGGAATGGGATTGGGACTGGGATGGGATTGGGATTGCAATGAGGATGGGATGGAGATTGGGATTATAGTAAGAATAGGATTGGAATTGGGATTACAAGAGGAATGAGGATTGCAGTGGGGGGACTGGGGTTGCAGTGGGGGGATTGGGATTAGGGTTGCAGTGGGGGTGGCATTGGGTCTGCAGTGGGATTGGGATTACAGTGGGATTGGGATTGCAGTGGGGGTGGGATTGGGGCTGTGGGTCAGGACAGGGGTTGGGCTGCAGCCCCCACCCCACAGAAGGAACTCAGGTGGGATTGGTTTGGGATTGGGCTGTGGGTTCATTGGATCGGCTGGGGTTGGCATCGCAGCAGGACCGTGGGGTTGACCTGCAGAGCGTGCAGCTGCAGCTGAAGAAGAATCAGGTGGGATTGGGATTGGGATTAGGGGGGATTGGGGTGGGTTTGGGGTTGGGGTTGGATTGTGTTTGGGGTTGGGGTTGGATTGGGATTGGGGTAGGGCTGCATTGGGGGTGGGATTGGGTTTGGGGTTGGATTGGGATTGGGATAGGGCTGCATTGGGGGTGGGGTGGTTGGATTGGGATTGGGGTTGGATTGGGATTGGGATTGGGCTGCATTGGGGGTGGGGTGGGATTGGGATTGGGGTTTGGGGATTGGGATTAGGACGGATTGGGATTGGGTTTGGGGTTGGGGTTGGATTGGGATTGGGGTTGGGGGGGATTGGGGTGGGATTGGGGGGGGATTGGGATTAGGGTGGGATGGGTTGGGGTTGGGGGGGGGATTGGGATTGGTGTTGGGGTTGGGGTGGGATTGGGATTGGGATTGGGATTGGGGTTGGGATTGGGATTGGGATTGGGATTGGGGTTGGATTGGGATTGGGGTTGGGGTTGGATTGGGATTGGGGTTGGATTGGGATAGGGCTGCATTGGGGGTGGGGTGGGATTGGGATTGGGGTTGGGGTTGGATTGGGATTGGGGTTGGATTGGGATTGGGATAGGGCTGCATTGGGGGTGGGGTGGGATTGGGATTGGGGTTGGATTGGGATTGGGATAGGGCTGCATTGGGGGTGGGGTGGGATTGGGATTGGGATTGGGGTTGGATTGGGATTGGGATAGGGCTGCATTGGGGGTGGGGTGGGATTGGGATTGGGGTTGGATTGGGATTGGGATAGGGCTGCATTGGGGGTGGGGTGGGATTGGGATTGGGGTTGGATTGGGATTGGGATAGGGTGGGCATGGGGGTGGGGTGGGATGGGATTGGGATTGGGGTTGGATTGGGATTGGGATAGGGCTGCATTGGGGGGGGGGTGGGATTGGGATTGGGGTTGGATTGGGATAGGGGATTGGGGTGGGGGTGGGGGTGGGGTGGGGTGGAATTGGGATTGGGGTTGGGGTTGGATTGGGATTGGTATTGGGCTGCATTGGGTGTGGGGTGGGATTGGGATTGGGGTTGGGGTTGGGATTAGGATTGGGATAGGGCTGCATTGGGGGTGGGGTGGAATTGGGATTGGGATCGGGGTTGGATTAGGATTGGGATAGGGCTGCATTGGGTGTGGAGTGGGATTGGGATCAGAGCTGATCGGTGTGATTAGGATTGGGATAGTGGCTTGACATTGGGTATGGAGCTGTATTGAGATTATGGGGGACTGGCTCTAGTGACAAGGGAGGGGATAGGGCTGCATTGGAGTGTAGGTTTAAGGAGGAGTTGGGACTGGGGTGGATTGGGTTGGATTGGGATAGTGCTGGCATCAGGTGTGGGGTGCCCATCTCCTGAAATGGGTTGATTGGGATTGTCATTCAGGATAACAGTGGCGCTGCATTGGTGGTGTGGATCGGGATATCGTGGCCTATGGGGGTCAGATTGGGATCATGGGATTTGGGATCAGGGCTGCTTTGTGGGTGGGGTGTGAGACCTGCCAAGGGTAGGAAGGGAGAGGGAAGGAGGACGGCCGTCGTGTGGGGTAGAGTGAACATAGCACGTCAACTGCAGAGCTGCTCTTCTTGCTATCGTGTCTGCTTACAACCCATGTGAGCGCTCTTGGGATGAGGGGAACAAGCAGAGCTGTGCCCTTGGTGTGGATGTGCCCAATGTTTGTCAGCATCTGGTCGTTGGGGTGCCATGGGTTGCTCCCCATTTTGGGGCAGATACTTCAACCAGATTTGCCGCTCTCGGTATTTACATCACGATTTCTCAGGCTGATCTGTAGTTCGATTTTCAGCACAGTTCAGTTATCTGTGCAGTAGCCTGAGCATTGTTCTGCCGCTGAACCAACAGATGGGATTGTGTCATGGACGTGGTGAGTAGTAGTAGTAAGGCTTATCCTATGGGGAAGCGTGTGAGGGAGCTTTGCTTTTGCCCTGCTAATGGCTTTAGTGGTGATAGTTTCTCAGTGAATGTCTGATCATGGGTCACTTTTTCAATATGGCCAGGGGTGTAGAATGTCAGTAACTCGTCAAAATGTGCGTGTGGGCTGTTTGCTGGGTGCGCCAGACAAATCGGTCAAAGACCATGAGGTTGATCGGAGCTGGAGGCATGGGGAGACCCGAGCCCAATTTTTGATACTTAGCAGAGGCTGTGGTTCCGCGATTGGGATTGTGTGGCGAAGTGGGGATTGCAGAGCGTGCTGTTTGCCACTGACAGGATAAGGCACGGTGGAGATGGGCAGGAAGTGGGATTGGCGTGGATTGGAGTTGCAGCCGTGGAATCTTGGTTGTGGGGGACGCCATGGATTATGTGTGTATTGTACCATGAGAGTGCTCGCAGGAGTTGCTGCCCGAAACAGAGAGAATGCAGCTAGGAGCAGAAGTGCCTCCGTAATGGGACTTTGCACCTACGATCCTTTCGGCGGGTGAATGGAGGCTAGCTCGCATCGGGGCTGGGATTTGGGGTTGGATCTTGAGGGACTCCGACATTGAGGATTTGCAGCCATCTGCCGGATTAAGGTCTGTGGGTGTGTTGCCTAGAAGTGTGTCCCTTACACTGGAGCTGGGGGAGGCCTCTGTAAAATTGCATGGGGAGACATACCATGCAGGGTTGTGTGTGAGTTTGGAAAAAGCCATCGTGTGGATTAGAGGATCGTAGGCATGGTGTCTAAGGAAATGAGAGGAGCTGGATATAATGTTCCGAGTGCTCGGTGAGGTTGGATTGTGTGAGATCCCCCCATATCTAACCCCGACTTGCCCTTTGTAAACCCCCCCCCTCCCCTCCCCCCCAACCCCCCACAGGATAAGCAGCAGCACCCTGTTGAATAAGACGAGCGAAGTGTGTCTGACGCACACTGCTGCAGCCGGTGGCAATGCAAGTACGCCGGTTCCCAGCGCGCAGCTCTCGCAGCATGCCGCCTCCTTCTGGGCGATATGGTCAGTGATCCCCCATTGGTCAAGTCACCCCCCACCCCGGCCAAGTCATCCCCCAACCCCCCCCCATAATGTCATCATGGAAGATGTGAAGGGGCACGATGGGTGAGCTAGGATGATTGATCAACCGCCACCGCAGCTGGTGCTATCAGATGTCCCCAATGTCCCCATGAGTCGGAGAGGTGGTTTGTTGATTGTTGGTAGCATAGGTCCACTGCCGTTTTGTGCAATACCCCCCCATAGAAGCAGGAGGAGCCAATCCCCCCTGTGTGATTCCTCCAGGGGGGGCTGGGCACCCCTCTGCAGGTGCAATGGATCCCCCCAACCCCCCCACTAATGTCCCCCAATTCGGAGCTGGCAGTCCTTCTGACTGTCTTGACAACCCTCAGTCTGGGTCAGGAGATCACACCTTCAACCCCCCATAATGATCACAGCCAATAGGCAGTCCCCATGATGTATTTGGGCAGAACCCCCAGAGGATAATAGATCCCCCTAAGACCCTCATGTACCACCCCCACCCCCCCCCAGGGGGGTTGGGGATGTTGAGCGTGCATAAGGTCCCCCCGTGCTGTGGGTCAACCCCCAACGGAGCGGTGGTGGCCCCCCATAACCCCCAGGGGCTGGGGAGATGGGTGAGGCCATAATGTCCCCAATGTCCCCATGGGATGGAAGGCAAGAGGACCCCCATAGTGCTATGTGGTGCGGCATTTGGACCCAGCCCCTTCACCCCCCACCCCCTCCCATCTTGTCCGCTGTGCAGGGGATGGGGGCCCTGTGCGATTGGGGCACACCCCCAGATGTCGAGAGCACCCCCAACCCCCGCAGGCTGACCCCAAAGGTTGCCACCATGTATGAGGGGACATAGGATCCCAGGATGTGAGGTATGGGTACAAGGGGTACCCAGTAGAATGAGGCGCCAGGTCATAGGTCCCCCCTAAAACCCCCCAGTCTTGACCCCATCGATCCCCCCCATGAGAATGTCCGGCTCAATGGGTCCCCATTGATTAGGCCCCCCCGAGGTCAGAGGTCACCCCCAAACCCCCCCCTGCTGAGCTGGATGGGGGAGGAAGCCCCCCTGAGGGAATAGGTGGCGGATGGTCATTGGATTGGGGATGGGGATTAGGGGTTGGGGCTGGGATTGGGGTTGGGATTGAGGGAAAAATGGAGGATTTGGAGTTGGGATTGGGATTACGGTTGGGACATTGGATCGCAGAGAAGGAGGTGGTGGCCGGATCCCCCGAATTGGGGCAGGATTACGAGCACGTCACGGTGAGGGGTGGGATGGCATCGGGGTCCTGGGGGTCCTGGGGAGGGGGGGGGGGGGGGTGGGTCCTGAGAGTGAGGGGTGGGAGTTGGGTGTTGGGGGTGGTCTGCGATGGAGGTTGGCTTTGATGTGTGGGGTGTTTCGTGGGGGTTCTTGCTCTGTTCTTTTCACCTTGGCGTTGTTCTCGGGCTGGTCTTTGGGTTCCAGAGGTGTTCTTGGTTCATCCTGGAGGACCTGGAAGCGTTCCTTCTTTATTGTTGGGTCCTACAGATGTTCAGCTGCTGTTCTTTGGACCCCAGAGACATCCTTGTTCTTTTCTGGAGGTCCTAGAAATGTTCCTTCTCCAGTTTTTGGGTCCTGGTGATGTTCCTTCTCTGTTCTTTGGGTCC
Source organism: Crossoptilon crossoptilon (assembly GCA_036346035.1). Lineage (NCBI taxonomy): Eukaryota > Metazoa > Chordata > Aves > Galliformes > Phasianidae > Crossoptilon > Crossoptilon crossoptilon. The sequence continues at coordinate 13,581 of JARXNR010000596.1, read as the reverse complement.
TGGAGGTGCTCCTTCTCCAGGTTTTGGGTCCTGGAGGTGTCCTTTCTCCAGTTTTTGGGTCCTGGTGATGTCCCTTCTCCAGTTTTTGGGTCCTGGACGTGTCCCTTCTCCAGTGTTTGGGTCCTGGAGGTGTTCCTTCTCTGTTCTTTGGGTCCTGGAGGTGCTCCTTCTCCAGGTTTTGGGTCCTGGAGGTGCTCCTTCTCCAGTGTTTGGGTCCTGGAGGTGTCCCTTCTCTAGGTTTTGGGTCCTGGAGGTGTTCCTTCTCTGTTCTTTGGGTCCTGGAGGCGTTCCTTCTCTGTTCTTTAGGTCCTGGAGATGCTCCTTCTCCAGTGTTTGGGTCCTGGAGGTGCTCCTTCTCCAGTTTTTGGGTCCTGGAAGTGCTTCTTCTCTGTTCTTTAGGTCCTGGAGGTGTCCCTTCTCCAGTTTTTGGGTCCTGGAAGTGCTTCTTCTCTGTTCTTTGGGTCCTGGAGGTGTTTCTTCTCCAGTGTTTGGGTCCTGGAGGTGTTTCTTCTCCAGTGTTTGGGTCCTGGAGGCGTTCCTTCTCTGTTCTTTAGGTCCTGGAGATGCTCCTTCTCCAGTGTTTGGGTCCTGGAGGTGCTCCTTCTCTGATCTTTGGGTCCTGGTGATGTTCTTTCTCCAGTTTTTGGGTTCTGGAGGCGTTCCTTCTCCAGTTTTTGGGTTCTGGAGGCGTTCCTTCTCCAGTGTTTGGGTCCTGGAGGTGTCCTTTCTCTATTCTTTTGGTCCTGGAGGTGTCCCTTCTCTGTTCTTTTGGTCCTGGAGGTGTCCCTTCTCTGTTCTTTGGGTCCTGGTGATGTTCTTTCTCCATCCTTTGGGTCCTGGGGTTGTCCTTGATCCACTCCTGTGGTCCTTAGGATGTCCTTGGTCCATCCTGGAGGTCACGGAGATGTTCCTTCTCCTGATTCTGAGTTCCTAGGGATGTCCATCGTCCAAGCAGGAGGTCCTGGAGATGTTTCTTCCCCTGTTTTTGGGTCCTGCAGATGCTCCTTCTCCATTCTTTAGATCCTGGGGTTGTCCTTATTCCATTCTTTGGGTCCTTGGGATGTTCTTGGTCCATCCTGGACATCCTAGAGACGTTCATCTCTATTTTTTCTGGGGGTCCTGCAGATGTTCCTTCTCTTTTTTTTGGCTCCTGGAAATTATCCTTCTCTATTTTGGGGTCCTATAGACATCTCTTCTCTGTTCTTTGGTCCTAGAGATGTTCCTTCTCCAATCTGGGGGGTCCTACAGATGTTTCTTCTCCATTCTTTGGGTCCTTGGGATGTCCTTGGTCCATCCTGGAGGTCCTAGAGACATTCCTTCTCCATTTTTGGATCCTGGAGGTTTTCTTTCTTTCTTTGATTTCTAAAGTCGTTCCTTCTCTGCTTTTGGGGTCCTGGAGTCATTCCTTCTGTGCTTTTGGGGTCCTGGAAACATTACTTCTCCATTCTTTGGGATCCTACAGGTGTTCCTTCCCCATTTTTGTGGCCCTAGAGTTGTTCCTTCTCTATTTTGGGGTCCTGGAGTTGTTCCTTCCCCTTTTTTTGGGTCCTAGAATTGTTCCTTCTCCATTTCTGGGGTCCTAGAGTCATTCCTTCTCTGTTCTTTGGGTCCTACAGGCGTTCCTTCCCCTGTTTTTTGGGGTCCTAGGGTCGTTCCTTCTCTATTTTGGGGTCCTAGAGTCATTCCTTCTCCATTTCTTGGGTGCCAGAGTTGTTCCTTCTCCATTCTTTGGGTCCTACAGGTGTTCCTTTCCCGTTTTTTGGGTTCTGGAGTTGTTCCTTCTCTATTTTGGGGGTCCTGAAGTCGTTCCTTCTCCATTCTTTGGGTCCTACACGTGTTCCTTCTCCACTTTTGGGGTCCTGGAGTTGTTCCTTCTCTATTCTGGGGGTCCTGAAGTCATTCCTTCTCCATTCTTTGGGTCCTACACGTGTTCCTTCTCCATTTTTGGGGTCCTGGAGTTGTTCCTTCTCCATTTTTGGGGTCCTAGAGTTGTTCCTTCTCCATTCTTTGGGTCCTACACGTGTTCCTTCCCCATTTTGGGGGGATCCTGGAGTTGTTCCTTCTCCATTTTTGGGGTTCTGGAGTCGTTCCTTCCCCATTCTTTGGGTCCTACATATGTTCCTTCCCCATTTTTGGGGGCCCTGGAGTCGTTTCTTCCCCATTTTTAGGGCACTGGAGTCGTTCCTTCCCCATTCTTTGGGTCCTACATATGTTCCTTCCCCATTTTTGGGGGCCCTGGAGTCGTTTCTTCCCCATTTTTAGGGCACTGGAGTCGTTCCTTCCCCATTTTTCGGGTTCCAGAATCGTTCCTTCCCCATTTTTGGGGGTCCTGGAGTCGTTCCTTCCCCAGTGTTGGGGCCCTAGCGTCGTTCCTTCTCCATTTTTTGGGTCCTACAGGTGTTCCTTCCCCATTTTTCGGGTTCCAGAATCGTTCCTTCCCCATTTTTTGGGATCCTAGAGTCATTCCTTCCCCATTTTTGGAGTCCTGGAGTCATTCCTTCTCCATCCTTCATGTCCCAGAGCCATTCCTTCTCTATTTTTGCACCCTGAGTCCATCCTTGGTGCATCCTTCAGGTCCACAGCCATCCTTTGCTCCTCACCGCGCCTCCCAGGCTCATCACCACCCCAACCTCTGCATCCCCACGCTCCATCCCCCTCCCACCCCCATCCCCCCCTCACCTCCCCCTCCCCGGCTGCTCCCTCCCTCCTCAGCTCCTCCAAGAGAAGTTCCTGGAGTTCGCCAGCGAGACGGGCAACGTTGGCCAGGAGCGCATCTCCGCCGTCAACCAAATGGTGGACGAACTCATCGACTACGGCCACGCCGACGCCGCCACCATCGCCGAATGGAAGGACGGAGTCAACGAAGCCTGGGCCGACCTCCTGGAGCTGATGGAGACCCGGGCTCAGCTCTTGGCAGCTTCTCACGAGCTCCATAAATTCTTCAGCGACTGCCGGGAGCTGCTGGGGCAGATCGAGGAGAAACGTCGACGGTTGCCCGAATTGACCCACGAACCTCGAGCGTCGGCCGGAGGGCTCCAAAGGGCGCTGGGAGCCTTCGAACGAGACGTGGAGGTGTTGGTGGGACAGGTGAGGCAGCTCCAGGAAGGGGCCGCCCAACTGAGGACCGTCTACGCCGGGGATAACGCCGAAGCCATCGCCAAGAGGGAGCAGGAGGTGCTGAAGGCGTGGAAGGAGCTGCTGGCAGCCTGCGAGGAAGGGAGGCTGCGCGTGGCCGATGCTGCGGAGCGCGTCCGCTTCGTGGGGGCTGCCAAAGAGCTGCTGGCGTGGATGGAGGGGCTGCTGGGGCAGATGGAGGCTGGGGACAGGCCCAGGTGTGGAGGGGTGAGGGGTGGGGTGGGGTTCATCCGTGGGGATGGGTGTGGGGTCAATCGTGGGGATGGGTGTTGGGTCGGTTGTGGGGATGGAGACAACGTGTGTTGGGTCAGCCATGGGGATCTGGGTGTTGGGTCAGTTGTGGGGATGGAGGTACCTGTGTTGGGTCAACCATGGGGATTGGGAAGTGTGTTGGGTCAACCATGGGGATCTGGGTGTTGGGTTACCTATGGGGGTCTTTGTGTTGGGTCAACCATGGGGGTCTTTGTGTTGGGTCAAACATGGAGATCTTCGTGTTGGGTCAGTTGTGGGGATGGGTGTTGGGTCAACCATGGGGGTTGGGAAGTGTGTTGGGTCAGCTGAGGGGATCTGGGTGTTGGGTCAACCGTGGGGGTGGGTGTTGGGTCAGTTGTGGGGATGGAGGTACCTGTGTTGGGTCAACCATGGGGATTGGGAAGTGTGTTGGGTCAACCATGGGGATCTGGGTGTTGGATCAACCGTGGGGGTGGGTGTTGAGTCAGTTGTGGGATGGGTGCTGGGTCAACCACGGGGGTTGGGAAATGTGTTGGGTCAGCCATGGGGATCTGGGTGTTGGATCAACCGTGGGGGTGGGTGTTGAGTCAGTTGTGGGATGGGTGCTGGGTCAACCACGGGGGTTGGGAAGTGTGTTGGGTCAGCTGAGGGGATCTGGGTGTTGGGTTGCCTATGGGGATCTTTGGGTTGGGTCAACCATGGGGGTCTTCGTGTTGGGTCAGCCATGGGGATCTGGGTGTTGGGTCAACCTTGGGGTCTTCGTTTTGGGTCAACCATGGGGATCTTTGAGTTGGGTCAAACACGGGGTCTTCGTGTTGGGTTACCTATGGGGGTCTTCATGTTGGACCACTTATGGAGATGGAGACACAGGTGTTGGGTCAACCATGGGGGTTGGGAAATGTGTTGGGTCAGCCGTGGGGGTCTTCGTGTTGGGTCAACCATGGGGGTCTGGGTGTTGGGTCAGTTGTGGGGATGGGTGTTGGGTCAACCATAGGGATTGGGAAGTGTGTTGGGTCAACCATGGGGATCTGGGTGTTGGATCAACTGTGGGGGTGGGTGTTGAGTCAGTTGTGGGATGGGTGCTGGGTCAACCATGGGGATTGGGAAATGTGTTGGGTCAGCCGTGGGGATCTGGGTGTTGGGTTACCTATGGGAATCTTCGTGTTGGGTCAACCATGGGGGTCTTCGTGTTGGGTCAGCCATGGGGATCTGGGTGTTGGGTCAACCTTGGGGTCTTCATTTTGGGTCAACCATGGGGATCTTTGAGTTGGGTCAACCATGGAGATCTTCGTGTTGGGTTACCTATGGGGGTCTTCATGTTGGACCACTTATGGAGATGGAAACACAGGTGTTGGGTCAGCCATGGGGATCTGGGTGTTGGATCAACTGTGGGGATCTGGGTGTTGAGTCAGTTGTGGGATGGGTGCTGGGTCAACCATGGGGATTGGGAAATGTGTTGGGTCAGCCGTGGGGGTCTTCGTGTTGGGTCAAACATGGGGATCTGGGTGTTGGGTCAGTTGTGGGGATGGGTGTTGGGTCAGTTGTGGGGTCTTCATGTTGGGTCAGCCATGGGGATCTGGGTGTTGGGTCAACCATGCGGATCTTTGAGTTGGGTCAACCATGGGGGTCTTGATGTTGGGTTACCTATGGGTCCACTTATGGAGATGGAGACGCAGGGGGACTGGGAAACGTGTTGGGTCAGCCATGGGGATGGAGACACATGTGTTGGGTCAGCTATGGGGATCTGGGTGTTGGGTCAACCATGCGGGTCTTCGTGTTGGATCAACCACGGAGATCTTTGAGTTGGGTTACCTATGGGGGTCTTCATGTTGGGTCAGCCATGGGGATGGAGACACGTTGTTGGGTCAGCTATGGGGATCTGGGTGTTGGGTCAACCATGGGGGATCTGGGTGTTGGGTCAACCATGGGGATGAAGACACATGTGTTGGATCAACCATGGGGATCTGGGTGTTGGGTCAACCTTGGGGTCTTCGTTTTGGGTCAACCATGGGGATCTTTGAGTTGGGTCAACCATGGAGATCTTCGTGTTGGGTTACCTATGGGGATCTTCATGTTGGGCCACTTATGGAGATGGAGACATATGTGTTGGGTCAGCCATTGGGGGGGGTTGGGTCAGCTGTGGGGTCGTCACGTTGGGTCAGCCATGGGGATCTAGGTGTTGGGTTACCTATGGGGATCTTTGAGTTGGGTCAGCCATGGGGGTTTTCATGTTGGGTTACCTATGGGGGTCTTCATGTAGGGTCAACCATGGGGGTCTTCATGTTGGGTTACCTATGGGGGTCTCCATGTAGGGTCAACCATGGGGGTCTTCATGTTGGGCCACTTATGGAGATGGAGACACAGATGTTGGGTCAACCGTGGGGATTGGGATCTGGGTGTTGGGTCAGCCATGGGGATCTGGGTGTTGGGTTACCTGTGGGTCAGCCATGGGAATGGAGACACGTGTGTTGGGTCAGTCTGGGTGTTGGGTGAGTCACGGGGACCTTTGAGTTGGGCCAGCCATGGAGATGGGGACACGTGTGTTGGGTCAGCCATGGGGGCGGGTGTGATTTCACGTCCTACTCCATCCATGTCCCCAAGAACCCATGTTCCATCCATGTCCCCAAGATCCCACGTCCCCATCCACATCCCCAAATTCTCATGTCCATCCACGTCCCCAAGAACCATCCTCTCAAGGCCATATGACCCACCCCACACCCCGGGGACCCCCATCCCACGGTGTGTCCCCCCCACGGCGCTGCCTGCAGGGATGTCACGACGGTGGAGGTGCTGATGACGTCCCACCAGGGGCTGAAGAGTGAGATGGAGGCAAAGGGCCGCAGCGTGGCTGCCTGCCTGGAGCTGGGTCGCAGCCTGGGGCTGGGACAGGGCCCTGCTGCTGAGGAGGTGACAATGGGGACATTTTGGGGACAGTGGTGGCAATAGCGGGGTGGTGGTGTCGGGGTGGTGGTTGTTGGTGGAGGACAGTGGGGATGGTGGGGATAGCGGTGGGGTGGAGGAATTGGGGTGATGACATTGGGGTGGTTGGGGTGGTGGTAAGGGTGGGATGGGGACAGTGGGGACAGTGGGGACACTGGTGGGGTGGTGGCATTGGGGTGGTGACACTGGGGTCGTGATCATTGGTGGGGTGGTGACATTGGGGTGGTGACGAGGGTGGGATGGGGATAATGGGGACGATGGGGACGCTGGTGGGGAGGTGACATTGGGGTGGTGATAAGAGTGGGATGGGGACAGTGGGGACAGTGGGGACACTGGTGGGGTGGTGGCATTGGGATGGTGACAGTGGGGTTGTGATCATTGGTGGGGTGGTGGCGTTGGGGTGGAGATGGGGTGGGATGGGAATAATGGGGACAATGGTGGGGGGGTGACATTGGGGTGGAGATGTTGGGGCGGTGACAGTCGGGGTGGTGGCATTGGGGTGGTGACAAAGGTGGAGCAGGGACGATGGGGACAGTGGGGACACTGGTGGGGTGGTGACGTTGGGGTTGTGATCACTGGTGGGGTGAGGACAGCAGGGACACTGGTGGGGAGGTGGCATTGGGGTGGTGATAAGGGGACGATGACATCGGGGTGGTGACATTGGGGTGGTGGCACCGTGGGGTCCCCTCACCCCCCGCCCCCCAGGTGAAGGCGCTGGTGGAGCAGCTGCTGGCCAAGAAGCAGGAGGTGGCCGAGAAGTGGGAGAAGCACTGGGAGTGGCTGCAGCAGAGTGAGTGTGGGGCGGGATGTGGGGCGGTGCTTTTGGGGCTGCTGCTCCCCTCCCTCCATCCCTCACTTCCATCTCTCCCTCCATCACCCCATCACTCACCCCACTGACCATCCCCTCCCTCCCTCTATCCCTCCATTCATCCATCCCTCCCCTCCCTCCCCTTTCTCCCTCCCTCCCTCCCTTCCCTCTCTCACTCCCTCCCTCCATCACTCCACCACCCCATCACTCACCCCACTGACCCTTCCCTCCCTCCCTCCCTCCCTCACTTCCATCTCTCCCTCCCTCCCTCCATCTCCCAATCACCCGCCCCTCCCTCCATCCCTCACTTCCATCTCTCCCTTCCCTCCCTCCATCCCTCCCTCCACCCCTCCCTCCATCTCCCCATCACCCACTCACCGACCCCTCCCTCCCTCCATCCCTCACTTCCATCTCTCCCTTTCCTCCCTCCCCTCCCTCCTTCCATCTCTCCCTTCCCCATCACTCCCCCACTTCCATCCCCCCCTCACCTTCCCTCCCCCCTCCCTCCCTCCTCCCCTCCCTCCCCCTTCCCCTCCCTCCCCATCCCATCTCTTCCCTTCCCACTCTCCCTCCCTCCATCTCCCTATCACCCACCCACTGACCCCTCCCTTCCATCTCCCCCTTCCATCTCCCCCTTCCATCTCCCCCTTCCATCTCCCCCTTCCATCTCCCCCTCACTTCCCTCCCTCCCTCCCTCCCTCCATCTCCCCATTACCTACCTCTCTCCCTTCCATCTCTCCCTTCCATCTCTCCCTTCCATCTCTCCCTCACTTCCCTCCTCTCCCTCACTTCCCTCCCCTCCCCTCACTTCCACCCCTCACTTCCACCCCTCACTTCCATTTCTCCCTCCTTCCCTCCCTCCCTCCATCTCCCCATTACCCAACCCTCCCTCCATCCTTCCCTCCCTCCATCCTTCCCTCCCTCCATCCTTCCCTCCCTCTCCTCCCTCCCTCTCCTCCCTCCCTCTCCTCCCTCCCTTCCACTCCCCTCCATCCCTCCCTCCATCCTTCCCTCCCTCTCCTCCCTCCCTTCCACTCCCCTCCATCCCTCCCTTCCATCCCTCCCTCCTTCCATCCATCCTTCTCTCCCTCCATCCTTCTCTCCCTCCATCCTTCTCTCCCTCCATCCTTCTCTCCCTTCCATCCCTCCCTTCCCACTCTCCATCCCACCCCCCACCACCCCACCACCCCACCTCCCACCCCACCGACCCGTCCATCCTTCCATCCCATCCCACCCCGTCCGTCCGTCCGTCCGTCCGTCTGTCCGGCAGCTCTGGAGGTGCAGCAGTTCGCTCAGGACGCAGTGGTGGCGGACGCGTGGCTGACGGCTCAGGAGCCGCTGTTGAGGAGCCAGGAGTTGGGGGGCAGCGTGGACGAAGTGGAGCAGCTGATCCGCCGCCACGACGCCTTCCGCCGCGCCGCCGCCGCCTGGGAGGAACGGTTCAGCTCCCTGCGGCGCCTCACCACCGTATGGGACCCCCAAATTGGGGAGGGGGAGCAGGAGGGGAGGGGGGGGGTGTGGGGAGAATCGGGGAAGGGATGAGGGGTGGGGGAACCCGATATATGGGGGGCACTGATGGATGGGAATCCTGAAACAGGGGGAATGCCAAAATGTGGGGAGAAGGGATGGATGGGGATCCCAAAACAAGGGGAATCCGAAAATGTGGGGAGCAGGGATGGATGGGAATCCCAAAACAGGGGGAATGCCAAAATGTGGGGAGCAGGGATGGATGGGGATCCCAAAACAAGGGGAATCCGAAAACGTGGGGAGCAGGGGTGGATGGGAATCCTAAAACAGGGGGAATCCGAAAATGTGGGGAGCAGGGGTGGATGGGGATCCCAAAACAGGGGGAATCCGAAAATGTGGGGAGCAGGGGTGGATGGGGATCCCAAAACAAGGGGAATCCGAAAATGTGGGGAGCAGGGGTGGATGGGGATCCCAATGGTGGGGGATCCCATAATATGGGGAGCAGGGATGAATGGGGAATCCCAAAGGAAGGGGAATCCCAAAATGGGGAGCATGGGTGGATGGGGGGAATCCCAAAGAGGGGTGGGGAATCCCAAAGGGGATGGGGGCAGGGCATGGAATCCCAAAAACAGGGGAATCCGAAAAATGTGGGGAGCAGGGATGGATGGGGATCCCAAAACAAGGGGAATCCGAAAATGTGGGGAGCAGGGGTGGATGGGGATCCCAATGGTGGGGGATCCCATAATATGGGGAGCAGGGATGAATGGGGAATCCCAAAGGGTGGGGGAATCCAAAGAGAGGGGAACCCCAAAATATGGGGAGTAGGGATGGATGGGAATCCCAAAACAAGGGGAATCCGAAAATGTGGGGAGCAGGGATGGATGGGAATCCCAAAACAAGGGGAATCCGAAAATGTGGGGAGCAGGGATGGATGGGGATCCCAAAACAAGGGGAATCCGAAAATGTGGGGAGCAGGGTGGGGGAATCCCAAAACAAGGGGGGGATGGGGTGGATGGGAATCCCAAAATGTGGGGGCAGCAGGTGGGGGAACCCAAAGGGGGGGAATCCCCCCAAAATAGTAGGGATGGATGGGAACGCAAAATGGTGGAATCCAAAATGGGGGATGGGATGGGGAATCCCAAGGGGAATCCCAAAATGTGGGGGGATGGATCTCCCAAAGGGGAGTCCCAAAATATGGGGATTCCAAAATATGGGGAGCAGGGATGGATGGGGAATCCCAAAACAAGGGGAATCCCAAAATATGGGGAGCAGGGATGGATGAGAATCCCAAAATATGGGGACACTGATGAATGGGAATCCTAAAACAAGGGGAATCCCAAAATATGGGGAGCAGGGATGGATAGGGAACCCCAAAGGATGGGAAACCCCAAAGGATGGGGAACCTGAAATCGAAGGGAACCCCAAAGGGTGGGGAACCTCGATGGATGCGAGACCCCAAAGGGTGGAGGACCCCAAAGGGTGGAGGACTCCAAAGGGTGGAGGACCCCAAAGGGTGGGCAACCCCAAATCACGCAAAAACCCCCAATGTGGGAACCCCCACCCCACAGTGACTCCCCCCCCTTCCCCCCCCTTCCATTCCTTTCCCCCCTCCCCAGCTGGAGAAGCTGAAGGCGGAGCAGAGCAAGCAGCCGGCCACCCCTCTGCTGGGGCGCAAATTTTTGGGGGACCCCTCCCCGACGACCCCCCCCACCCCCATCACCACCACCGCCGTCACCGCCTCCGTCACCCCAGTGACACCTCAACGTCCCGGGGGGGATGAGACCCCCGAAACCCCCCAGCCCCGCGTTGCCTACGTGAGGCAGGAGCTGCGCCCCGAGCGTCTCCAACCCAAAGTGGATCGCGTGCGGGATGGGGAGGGGGCCGCGGATCGGGACCCCCCCCTGGCTCTGCCCGCCGCCGCCGTCCCCCCCGATTTGGGGGCAGCGAGGGGGGACGGCGGGGGGGACGGAGGAGACGTGAGGACGGGGATCCTGGAGAGGAGGAGGGAGAGGAGGGAGAGGAGGATGGAGAGGCAGGAATCCAGCGAGCAGGAGGGGACACGGCACGGGTATGGGATTGGGATTGGGATTGGGATTGGGATTGGGGTGGGGGTGGGATGGGGTGGGGGTGGGATTGGAATTGGGATTGGGGTGGGATTGGGGTGGGGGTGGGATTAAAGTGGGATTGTGATTGGGAACCCCCACCCCATTGGGGGGGGGATTCCTTCCCCTCCCCAGCTGGGCGCCACCCCTTCCCCCCCCTTCCAGGGGGATGGGGATTGGGATGAGGTGGGATTGGGGTGGGGATTTTTGTTGGGAATTGGCTTGTTGGGATTGGGATTGGAGTGGGATTAGGGTGGGGGTGGGATTGGCCGTGGGGGTGGGATGGGATTGGACACCTTGGTGTGATTTGGAATGATGTGGGATTGGGATTGGGATGGGGTTGGGATTGGGGTGGGGTGGGATTGAAGTGGGATTGGGATGTGGGTGAGCTGGTTAGGGGATTGGTGGGGTGAATGGGATTGGACCCAAATGTGAGGTTGGGAATTGAGTGGGATTGGGTGGAAAATTTGGGGGGATTGGTTCTGGCCGCCGCCGGGGACTGATGGGATTGGTGTTGGGAAGGGGGATTGGGGGGTGACGAGGAGAGACGTGAGGATTGGGGATCCTGGGGGATTGGGGATGTGGGGTGGGATGGAGAATTGGGAAGGGATTGGGATGAAGTGGCTGAGTGGGGTGGGGGTGGGATTGGGATTGGGGATGGGATTGGGATTGGGGTGGGGGTGGGATTGGGTTGTGTTGGGATTGGTTGTGTGGGTGGGATTTGATTTGGGATTTGGGGTGGGGCTGGGGCGATTGGTGGGGGTGGCGATTGGGTTGAGTTGGGTGGGGGTGGGTCATGGGAAGTGGGATGATGTGGACGGGGGTGGACATGTGGGGTGCTGGGATGTGGAGTTGGGTGATTGGGGATTTGGGATTGGACCATTGGTGATTGGGATAAGATTTTGTGATGGGGCTGCCGGGGATTGGGATGGGATTGGGATTGGGGATTTTGGGATTAAAGTTGGTTGGCATTGGGATTATGGGGGTGGGGGGCTGGGATTGGGTTTTTTGATTGGGTGGTTTGAGGTTGGGAGATTTGGTGGGGTGGTGGAGTGGTTTGAAGTGTGATAATGGGGGCTGGGGTAGTTGGTAATTTTTTGGAGTATGGGAGTGGTGATGGGCCATTTTGGGGTGGGGGGTAGGTGAGTTAGAAGGATTGGGGGTTGATGATTGGATCTTGGGGGGTGAAATATTTTGGGATGAGAGTGGTTTGGGGGGGGTTTTGGGCATGTGGGCTTGGTGATTTTGGGATGGTATTGGGGTATTTGGGAGTGGGATGATTTTGGGTGGGGGGGTGGGTGGTTTGAGGATTGGGATGATGGATGAAATTTGCGGGATGGGAGTTGGGATGTGGCCGATTGGGGTGGGGTGTTTGTGGGGGGGGTTTGGATTTGGGTATTTGAAGCAGGTTAGTGTGGGATGTATTGAGGATTGGGGTTGTTTGAAAGTGGGGCTGTGATGGGGTTGGTGGATGATTTAGGGAAAGTGGCATGGGTGGATTGAGGGAAGTGTTTGGGCGGTTGGGGTGGGATGTGAATGTTATGGGATTGGTGGGGATGTAGGGTGTATTTGTGGGGTGAAATCATTGATGTGTGGTTGGCATGAGCATGGGATGTGGGATATGGAGGTATATTATGGGATGTAGTGGGATATGGCGGTATATTATGGGATGGTTGTGGGTGTGGCGGTATTTATGGATGTGGGATGATGGATGAATATTATGGGCTTACTGAGAAAAGGTTGCTCTATTATGGATATATGGGATATGGCATGGGAATTGGGTTTGTGATGTAGGGGATTTGAGGTATATTATGGGATGTAGTGGGATACGGTGCTATATTATGGGATATGCCAGAATACGGAGGTATATTATGGGATAGGTTGGGATATGGCGGTATATTATGGGATGTAGTGGGATGTGGCGGTATATTATGGGATGTACTGGGGTATGGTGGAATATTATGGGATGTAGTGGGATACGGAGGTATATTATGGGATGTAGTGGGATATGGCAGTATATTATGGGATGTAGTGGGATATGGTGGTATATTATGGGATGTACTGGGGGTTTGTGGGATATCATTATGGGATGTACTGCGATGGGTATGGCGGTGATGGGATATGGGGGGATTGGGAATGTAGTTGGATTTATCATGGGATGTACTGGGATATGGCGCTATTTTATGGGATGTACTGGGATATGGAGGTGATTTATGGGTTGTTTGAGAAGTGTTTGGCGGGTCGGTTTTGTGGGGGTTGGATTGTGGTGAGGGTGTTGATTTGGGGGTGGATTGGGGTTTGTGGAATTTGGTGGGAAAGGGTTTTTGATGAAGGCTTCGGACGTGTTTTTGTTGTTTCTAAATTGAATGTGGTTGAGTGGCATTGGGACGTTGGCCTCTGGGTGTGGTTGATGTGTCGGTGATTTGTTCGAATTGTGTTTTTTGGGTGGTGGGATTGACGCCTTGGAGTGGATTTTGGTGGTGGAAAGTGGGGTGGGTTGATGGTTTTGAAGGGGGGTTGATGTTGGTTGGGGGGGGGGTTTGGGGTGTTGTTGGATGAATGGGGTGTGTTGGGGTTGGGTTTTGTTGGGTGAGTGAATGGGATGTGGGTGGTTTTGGGGGGGATGTGGGAGGTGTGACAGGTGTTGGGGGTTTGTTGGATGTGAGAATTGATTGATTGTGTATGTAGGGTGTGTTTGTGGGTGAGGCTGGGTTGGGGTTTGGTGAGGGTGAAAAGGATTGGGGTTGTTGGGTGTGTGGGATGAGTGAGGTGTGTGGTGGAATGGATATTGAAATCCGGTGTGAGGGGTGGTGTTTGGATGTGGGGTTGGTTTGTTGAATGGGGGGTTTTGGGGAGGTGTGGAGGTGTTGGAGGGTGTTGGGGTGGGTGTGGGGATGT
>JARXNR010000212.1:140000-176679 GCA_036346035.1 Crossoptilon crossoptilon | reverse complement strand
GAGAGGGTCGGCCCTGGGGGGGCTCTGCCCGCACCCCCCCAGCGCTGCCCCCATCCCCGTGGCAGAGGAGCGATGCCCACACAGCCCCGTCCTTTGCTGTGGTGGTGGCCATCGACTTCGGCACCACGTCCAGCGGCTACGGCTTCAGCTTCTGCAGCGACCCCGAGGCCATCCACATGATGAGGTAACGGGGCCGTGGGGGGGCGGGGGTCCTGTGCCACCATGGGCCTTCGTGTGCCACCATGGCCCTCCATGTATCACCATGTGCCACCATGTGCCACCATGGGCTTCCATGGGTCTCCATGTATCACCGTGTGCCTCCATGTGCCATCATGGGCCACCATGGGACTCCATGTGCCTCCGTGTGCCACCATATACCTCACCATGTGTCACCATGGACCTCCATGGGCCTTCATGTGCCACCATGATCCTCCATGTATCACCATGTGCTTCCATGTGCCACCATGTGCCTCTGTGTGCCTCCATGTCCCACCATGAGCCTCCATGTGCCACCATGGGCCACCATGTACCTCTGTGTGTCACCATGGACCTCCATGGTCCTCCATGTATCACCATCTGCCTCCATGTGCCACCATGTGCCTCTGTGTGCCTCTGTGTGCCTCCATCTCCCACCATAAGCTTCCATGTGCCACCATGGGCTTCCATGGGTCTCCGTGTGTTTCCATGTGCCACCATGTGCCTCTCTGTGCCACCATGGGTCTCCATGTGACTCCATGTACTACCATGTACCTCCATGGGTCACCATGGACCTCCATGGGCCTTCATGTGCCACCATGGTCCTCCATGTATCACTATGTGTCACCATGGACCTCCATGTGCCTCCACGTACCTCCATGTGTCACCATGGGTCTCCATGTGCCACCATGTACCTCCATGTGTCACCATGGACCTCCATGGGCCTTCATGTGCCACCACGTACCTCCATGTGTCACCCTGTGCCACCATGTGCCTCTGTGTGCCACCATGGGTCTCCATGTGCCTCCATGTGCTACCATGTACCTCCGTGTGTCACCATGGGCCACCATGGGTCTCCATGTACCTCCATGTGCCACCATGGGCTTCCAGGGGTCTCCATGTGCCACCATGTGCCTCTGTGTGCCTCCATGGGCCACCACAGGTTTCCATGTGTCTCCATGTGCTACCATGTGCCTCCATGTGTCACCACGTGCCACCATGGGTCTCCATGTACCATCATGTGCCACCACGGGCTTCCATGGGTCTCCATGTGTCTCCACGGGCCTCCATGTGCCACCGTGGTCCTCCATGTATCACCATGTGCTTTCATGTGCCACCATGTGTCACCATGGGTCTCCACGTGTCTCCATGTCCCACCATGAGCCTCCGTGGGCCACCATGGGCCACCACGTGCCACACCGTGCCGTGCAACTCTGTGCTGTGTTGCACTGTGCAGAGCTGTGCTGCAATGCTGTGCAGTGCTGTGCAGTGCTGCACTGTGCGACGCTGTGCCGTGCTGTGCAATGCCATGCAGTGCTGCACTGTGCGTGCTGTGCCACGCAATGCTGTGCCATGCAATGCTGTGCCATGCAATGCTGTGCCATGCAATGCAATGCTGGGCTGCATCGTGCAATGCCATGCAGTGCTGTGATGTGCAATGCTGTGCCATGCTGCATGCACAATGCCATGCAGTGCTGTGATGTGCAATGCCATGCTGTGCAATGCCATGCTGCACTGTGCAGTGCCGTGCTGTGCAATGCAGTGCCGTGCTGCACTGTGCAATGCTGTGCTGTGCAATGTTGTGCCGTGCAATGTTGTGCCATGCTGCACTGGGCAATGTTGTGCTGTGCAATGCTGTGCTGTGCAATGCAGTGCCGTGCTGCACGGTGCAATGCTGTGCTGTGCAATGCTGTGCAATGCTGTGTGGTGCAGTGCGGTGCGATCCAGTGTGGTGCAATGCAATGCAGCGCGGTGCTGTGCAATGCTGTGCTGTGCGGTGCTGTGCTGTGCAATGCTGTGCTGTGCAATGCAGTGCCGTGCTGCACTGTGCAATGCTGTGCTGTGCAATGCTGTGCTGTGCAATGCAGTGCTGTGCTGCCCTGTGCAATGCTGTGCCGTTCAATGCAGTGCTGTGCTGCACTGTGCAATGTTTGCTGTGCAATGCCGTGCCGTGCTGCACTTTGCAATGCTGTGCCATGCAGTGCTGCCCTGTGCAGTGCTGTGCCGTGCAATGTTGTGCCATGCTGCACTGTGCAATGCTGTGCTGTGCAATGTTGTGCTGTGCAATGCAGTGCCGTGCTGCACTGTGCAATGTTGTGCCGTGCAATGTTGTGCCGTGCAATGTTGTGCCGTGCAATGTTGTGCCATGCTGCACTGGGCAGTGTTGTGCCGTGCAATGCTGTGCAGTGCAATGCAGTGCTGTGCTGCACTGTGCAATGCTGTGCCGTTCAATGCAGTGCTGTGCTGCACTGTGCAATGCTGTGCCGTGCAATGCTGTGCCATGCAATGCTGTGCTGCACTGTGCAGTGCTGTGTCATGCAATGCAGTGCCATGCCGCACTGTGCAATGCTGTGCTGTGCAATGTTGTGCTGTGCAACGCAGTGCCGTGCTGCCCTGTGCAATGCCGTGCTGCCCTGTGCAGTGCTGCGCCGTGCAATGCAGTGTTGCGCTGCGCCATGCTGCCCTGTGCAGCGCTGTGCCCCACAGCAGCTCAGCACCCCCCGTTCCCAATTGCAGGAAGTGGGAAGGCGGGGACCCCGGGGTGGCCAACCAGAAGACCCCCACCTGCCTGCTGCTCACCCCCAGCGGCGCCTTCCACAGCTTCGGTTACGCCGCGCGCGACGCCTTCCATCGCCTGCAGCCCGAGGAGGCGCAGCTGTGGCTCTACTTCGACAAGTTCAAGATGAAGATCCACGGCAGCAGCGTGAGAGCCGGGCCTGCTGCGCTGCACGGGGCGCCGGGGGGACGGGCAACCGGGGGGGGCAAAAACCTGGGGGGCGCCGAGCTGCGGGGTGCGGACGTGGGGGGCGCAGAGGTGGGGAGAACCGAGCTGGGGAGCGTTGAGTTGGGAAGAACCAACCTGGGGGGGGCGGACATCGGGGCGCTGCTGATATGGGGAGAACCAGCCGGGGGCACAGACGGGGGGGGCACGGAGATGGGAGAACCACCCTGGGGTGCACGGACGTGGGGGGCACGGAGATGGGGGCGCAGATGTGGGGGCGCTGAGCTGGGGGGCACGGAGATGGGGAGCAGGGAGTTGGGGAGAACCAAGCTGTGGGGCACAGACATGGGGGGCACAAACATGGGGAGAACCACCCTGGGGGGCGCAGATATGGGGGGCACTGAGCTATGGAGAAACAACCTGGGGGGCACAGACATGGGGGGCACAGAGATGGGGGCACAAATATGGGAAGAATCACCCTGGGGGGCACAGATATGGGGGGCACTGAGCTGGGGAGAACCAACCTGGGGGGCACAGACATGGGGGCACAAATATGGGAAGAACCACCCTGGGGGGCACAGATAAGGGGGGCACTGAGCTGGGGGGCACAGACAGGGGATGAACCAATCTGGGGTGCTCAGACGTAGAGGGCACAGATATGGGGGCACTGATGGGGGGGCACTGAGATGGGGAGAACCAATCTGGGGGATACAGACGTGGGGGCACTGAGCTGGGGGGGCACAGGGAGGGGGGGCACTAAGCTATGGAGAACCAGCCTGGGGGATAGAGACATGGGGGGCACAGATATGGGGGCACTGATATGGGGGGCACAGACATGGGGTGAACCAATCTGGGGAGCACTTTTGTGGTGAACAGGAATTGGGGGCAAAAACCTGGGGGGACACTGAGCTGGGGAGGGGGGAGATACAGAAATGGGGGCACTGAGCTGGGGAGAACCGAGCTGGGGGGCATAGATATGGGGGCACAGAGATGGGGAGGCACCAACCTGGGGGGCACAGATATGGGGGGGCACAGAGATGGGGGCACAGATATGGGGGGCAACGACCTGGGGGGCATAGATATGGGGGGCAACAACCTGGGGTGCACAGAGGTGGGGGCACAGAGATGGGGGGGCACCAACCTGGGGGGCACGGAGCTGTGGGGCCATTTGGGGTCACCCCATCTGAGACATTTGGGAGCAGCAGCTGCAGGACTACGGGATGGGGCCGGCTGTGCGGGGTGGGGGGCACGGCAGCTTTTGGGGTGGGTATCGGTGGGGTGGGGGGCACGGCAGCTTTTGGGGTGGGTATCGGTGGGGTGGGGGCACGGCAGCGCTCTGCCCCCCCTGCAGGACCTGAGCGTGAGGACGGAGCTGGAAGCTGCCAACGGCAGGAAGGTGGCGGCGCTGGAGGTGTTCGCCCATGCGCTGCGCTTCTTCAAGCGGCACGCCGTGCAGGTGGGGGGCACGGCACAAAGCGGGGGGGGCACCAAAAAGGGGGGGAGGCACCGGGGGTCCCAGCCAGGCCCCCTGTCCTGCAGGAGCTGAGGGAGCAGAGCCCGGCGTTGCCAGAGAGCGGAGCCATCCGCTGGGTGCTCACCGTGCCGGCTGTATGGAAACAGCCTGCGAAGCTGCTCATGAGGGAGGCAGCATATAGGGTGAGGGGGGGGAATGGGGGGTGGGACGGGGTGGGGTTGGGGATACAGATGGGGATGGGGTGGGAACGGGGTGGAGTTGGGAAAGGGTTGGGGATGGATTTGGGAATAGAGATGGCACTGGGTGTGGGGATGGGATGGGATCAGATGGGGTGGGGATGAGGATGGGCATGGGATGGGGATGGGATGGGGATGGGATGGGATGGGATGGGATGGGATGGGATGGGATGGGATGGGATGGGATGGGATGGGATGGGGGTGAAGAAAGGGATGGGATGGGGATGGGGATGGGGATGGGGATGGGGATGAGGTGGGATTAGGATGGAGATGAGGATGAGGATGAGGATGGGGATGGGATGGGATGGAAATGGGGATGGGATGGGGATGGGTTGGGATGGGGATAGAATGGGATGGGGGTGGGGTTGGGATGGTGTTAGGGATGGGGATGAGATTAAGATGGGGATGGGGATGGGATGAGGATGAGGATGGGGATGGGATGGGGATCGGATGGGGATGGGGATGAGGATGGGATGGGATGGGATGGGATGGGATGGGATGGGATGGGATGGGATGGGATGGGATGGGATGGGGATTGGATGGGATGGGGATGAGGATGGGATGGGATTGGAATGGGGATGGGATGGGAATGGGATCAGATGGGATGGGATCAGATGGGATGGGATCAGATGGGATGGGGCGGCACAGGCTGAGAGCAGTCACGGCCATGACTTCGGGCTGTGCCAGCAGCAGCGCAGCTCAGTGGGGACACGCGGAGCAGCCAATGCCCACCGTGACCCCCTGCCCCCCCAGGCCGGCCTGGTGCCCCCCGAGCACCCCGAGCAGCTGCTGATCGCACTGGAGCCCGAAGCCGCCTCCATCTACTGCAGGAAGCTGCGGCTGCACCAAGTGCTGGAGCTGGGCTGCGCGGCCACAGACAGCGGGGAGGGGGGGGGCGGCACCATCGAGGGCAGCTTCAGGCAGGGTGGGTGGCACCGGGGGGCGCTGCGGGGGGGGGGCAGTGGGTGGGGGTCGGTGGGGTGGGGGTGAATGGCACAGGGAGGGTGGCGCTGGGTGGGTGTCGGTTGGGTGGCATTGGGGTGGGTGCCATTGAGGTGGGTGGCCCTGGGTGGGAGCCTTTGGGGTGGGTGTCAATGGGGTGGGTGTCAATGGGGTGGGTGGCACTGGGTGGGTGTCAGTGGGGTGGATGTCAATGAGGTGGGAGTCAATGGGGTGGGTGGCACAGGTGAGTGGCACTGGCTGGGAGTCTTTGGGGTGGATGTCAATGAGGTGGGAGTCAATGGGGTGGGTGTCAGTGGGGTGAATGGCACAGGGTGGGTGTCGGTTGGGTATCATTGGGGTGGGTGGCACTGAGGTGGGTGGCACTGGGTGGGAGCCTTTGGGGTGGGTGTCAATGAGGTGGGTGTCGGTTGGGTATCATTGGGGTGGGTGGCACTGAGGTGGGTGGCACTGGGTGGGAGCCTTTGGGGTGGGTGTCAATGAGGTGGGTGCCACTGAGATGAATGGCACAGGGTGGGTGGCACTGGGGTGCGAATGGGGTTGGTGGCAATGGGGTGGGTGTCTTTGGGGTGGGTGTCACTGGGTGGGTGCCAGTGGGGTGGGTGTCAATGGGGTGAATGGCACAGGCGGGTGGCACAGGGTGGGTGTCAATGGGATGTGAGTCATTGGGGTGACATTGGGGTATCAATGGGCTGGGTATCAGTGGGGTGGGTGTCAGTGGGGTGAATGGCACAGGTGGGTGGCACAGGGTGGGTGTCGGTTGGGTATCATTGGGAGGGTCCATTGGGGGGTCACTGGGTGGGTGTCAGTGGGGTGAATGGCACAGGGTGGGAGTCAATGGGGTGGGTATCATTGGGGTGGGTGTCTTTGGTGGCACTGAGGTGGGTGTCACTGGGGTGGTGGGGCCTTGGGGGTGGATGTCAGTGGGGTGGGTAGCATTGGGGTGGGTGGCATATGGTGGGTGCCATTGGGATAGGTGCCCTTGGGGTGGGAGTCATTGGGGGGTCACAGGGTGGGTGTCGGTTGGGTATCATTGGGGTGGGTGGCACTGAGTGGGTGGTGTGGGGTGGGTGTCAGTGGGGTTGGTGTCAGTGGGATGGGTGCCATTGAGGTGTATGGCACGGGGTGGGTGGCACTGGGGTGGGTGGCACTGGGGTGGGTGTCAGTGGGGTGAATGGCACAGGGTGGGTGTCAGTGGGGTTGGTGTCAGTGGGATGGGTGCCATTGAGGAGAATGGCACGGGGTGGGTGGCACTGGGGTATCAATGGGGTGGGTGTCAGTGGGGTGAATGGGGTGCGAATGGGGGGGTGGCAATGGGGTGGGTGTCGGTTGGGTGTCATTGGGGTGGGTGCCATTGGGGTGGGAGTCATTGGGGGGTCACAGGGTGGGTGTCATTGGGGTGAGTGGCACTGGGGTGTGTATGGGATGGGTGCCAATGGGGTCCCCCCCCCATGGATCACCGTGATGCCCCTTGCCCCTGTTGGGGGGGGGGGCACAGAGGGTCCCCCAGCGCTGTTGGCGCGGTTGCCCTGCGTTACCGCTGGGAGGGGGGGGGCACATCATGGAGGGATCGCAGTGGGGTTGGGTTGGGTGGGGGTCCCACACCTCACGCCCCCCCGTCCCGCAGCCCGAGAGCAGCTGCGGCGCTCCCGGCACAGCCGGACGTTCGTGGTGGAGGCGGGGATGGGGGAGATTTGGGCGGAACTGCGCGAAGGTACGGAGCGGGGGGGGGTGGGGGGGCTGGAAAGGTTGTGGGGGGGGGGTGGGGGGGCTGGAAAGGTTGTGGGGGGGGTCCGTGGTCCGATATTCCTTTTGGGGGGTGGGGGATGGGGGATGGGGGCGGGGGGTCCCCACCGATTGGGGTTCTTGGCTCGCCGCAATCAGTGCTGCGGCACTCTGCTTCCACACCCCCCCCAAAGACAAAAACTTTCTCAAAGTGTTTTCAGCTGGAAAAACAGGCAATAGAGGGATGGATGGGTACATAGATATGGGGGTGTGAGTCCCCCCTCCCCCCCCCCCCCCCGGGGGTCGCCGCCCCCCCCACGCCCCCGTCGCCGCCCGCAGGGGATCGCTACGTCGTGGCGGACTGCGGGGGGGGCAGCGTGGACCTGACCGTGCATCAGATCGAGCGGCCGCAGGGAACGCTGAAGGAGCTCTACAAGGCGTCGGGTGCGGGCGGGGGGGCGCGGGGGGGCGGGCTGTTATTGCGGGTTCCCCCCCCTCCTCCCCCTCCAGCATCGCTGCGTGGAACCGCACGGGGGCGGCGGAGCGCCGAGCGGGGATCACGGCGGGACTGCAGCGCCCACTGGCGGCTGCGGGAGGGGGGCGGGGGGGGGAAGATGGGGGGAGATGGGGGGAGATGGGGATGGGGGGATATGGGGGGAATGGGAGGATATGGGGATGCAGGGATATGGGGGGAGATGGGGGGAGATGGGGGATATGGGGATGGGGGGATATGGGGATGGGGGGATATGGGGGGAGATGGGGAATATTGGGGAAATGGGGGGGATGGGGGGGATGGGGGGATATGGGGATGGGGGGATATGGGGGGGATGGGGGGATATGGGGATGGGGGGAGATGGGGGGGATGGGGGTGGGGGGATGGGTGGAGATGGGGGGATATGGGGATGGCTGTGTATGGGGGGGGATGGGAGGATATGGGGATGGGTGGAGATGGGGGGATATAGGGGTGGGGGGAGATGGGGGGAGATGGGGATGGGGGGAGATGGGAGGATATGGGGATGGGGAGATATGGGGGGGATGGGGGGAGATGGGGGGATATGGGGATGGTGGGTTATGGGGGGGGATGGGAGGATATGGGGATGGGGGGATATGGGGGGAGATGGGGATGTGGGGAGATGGGGGGATATGGGGATGGGGGGAGATGGGGGATATGGGGGGAGATGGGGATGGGGGGAGAAGGGGGGAAATGGGGATAGGGGAAATAGTGGGAGATGGGGGGATGGGGGGGGATGGGGGGATAGGGGGCGGGTGGGGGGATGGGGGGGGATGGGGCTGGGGGGTGATGGGGGGAAATGGGGGGATGTGGGGGGAATATGGGGGATGGGGGGATATGGGGGGAATAGAGGGGACAGGGAGATTATGGGGGGATGGAGGAGACGGGGGTCATCGGGATGGGGGTCATAGAGGGAATATGGGGGGGACATGAGGGGTCATGGGGATGGGGGGGAATAGAGGGGAGAGGGAGATTATGGGGGGATGGAGGAGATGGGGGTCATGGGGATGGGGGTCATAGAGGGGACATGGGGGGAGGGGTGATGGAGGGGACGGGGGACATGGAGGGACAGGGATGGGGGGGAGTAAAGGGGACAGGGGGTTATGGGGGCATGGAGGAGATGGGGGTCAGCAGGATGGGGGTCATAGAGGGGACATGGGGGAACAGGGGTGATGGAGGCGATGGGGAGACATGAGGGGACAGGGATGGGGGGAGAATAAAGGGGACAGGGGGATTGTGGAGGGATGGAGGGGACGGGGGGGTCATGGGGGGACACGGGGGGACGTGAGGGTTGGGGGATTGGGGAGGCTGGAGGGAATGGGGTTTATAGGGCCTGATCCGGGGCAGCTGCCGCCCCAACGCCCCGAGCGTCACCCAGAGACCCCCCTTGGGGCAGAGCCCCCCTTACGGGCCCGAGGACCCCCTGACCCCCCCACCCCATCGCCAGGGGGTCCCTGCGGCGCCGTGGGGGTGGACGTGGCCTTCGAGCAGCTGCTGTGCCGCATCTTCGGGGCGGATTTCATGGCCAGCTTTAAGGCTCAGCGCCCGGCAGCCTGGGTGGATCTCAGCATCGCCTTCGAGGCTCGGAAACGCGCGGCCGCCCCGTCGCGCTGCGCCCCCGTCAACATCTCCCTGCCCTTCTCCTTCATCGACTTCTACCGCAGGCACCGCGGGCACAGCGTGGAGACGGCGCTGCGCAGGAGCGAGTGAGCGCCGCGACGTGACGGGGGGGGTCCCGCGTTAAGGGGGGGTGGGAGCGGAGCCGTGGGGGGTTTGGGGGGCTGTAGGGCGGCCCCGGACGTTGCCCGTCCCGTAGCGTGAAGCTGGTGAAGTGGTCGTCGCAGGGAATGCTGCGGGTGTCTGCGGAGGCCATGAGCGAGCTGTTCCAGCCCACCGTCACCTCCATCGTCCAACACATCGGTATGGGGGGCACCCCAAAAAGGGGGGGGGGCGCCGAGCACCGTGTGGGGCTGTGAATGGGCACCTGTCACAACCGGGACCCCCCAGGGTGGGTACCCAAAGTGGGTGCCTCCCACAGCCACATTGAAATGGGCACCCAGCACGGGTACCCAAGGTGGGGAACTAACACGGTACCCAACACGGGTAACCAACACGGGTAACCAACACGGGTACCCAACATGGGTAACCAACACGGGTAACCAACATGGGTAACCACATGGGCACCCAACATGGGTTCCCAACATGGGTAACCAACACGGGTAACCAACACGGGTAACCAACACGGGTAACCACATGGGCACCCAACATGGGTTCCCAACATGGGTAACCAACATGGGTAACCAACACAGGTAACCAACACGGGTAACCAACATGGGTACCCAACACGGGTAACCAACATGGGTAACCAACATGGATACCCAACACAGGTAATCAACACAGGTACCCAACATGGGTAACCAACATGGGCACCCAACACGGGTACCCAACACGGGTAACCAACACGGGTACCCAACATGGGTAACCAACATCGGTACCCAACATGGGTAACCAACACAGGTACCCCCTACAGCCACACTGAGATGGACACCCAGTAGGGGTACAGAGGTGCAGGGTACAGTGGGATGGGATGCAGGGGGATGGGGGTACCAAGATGGGTACCCCATACAGCCACACTGTAGGGTGCCCACGTCGTGCCCCGTTCCCCCCCGGCACCGTGTGGGGTTGAGGCTGGGAGCCACGAGCAGCCCCAGATGGATGTGTGGGGATGGGGGGGGAAGGAGGGGAGTGGAGGGGGGTGGAGGTGCCAACCTGGAGGGATGTGCAGGGGTGGGGGCATATGGGGATGAGTGGGGCGGGGTGGGGATGTGGGGTGGGTGAGGGTAAGGATGGAGGGGGACGGAGGTGCTGGGGTGGAAGGGAGCACAGAGAGTGGAGCACATGGGGGTGGGAGTGAAGGGATGGGGATATGAGGGGATGGGGGGTGTGGGGATGGGGGCACGGAGATGAGGGGGCAGGGGGACAAGGATGCAGGGGGACAGGGGTGCAGGGGTACAGTGGGATGGGATGCAGGGGGGTGGGGGTTCAGGGAGACAGGGATGCAGGGGGATGCAGGGGAATGGGGGATGGGGTGTAGGGGGACAGGGAAATGGGATGCAAGGGTACATGTGCAGGGGTCAGGGGTGCAGGGAGACAGGGCTGCCAGGATGCAGAGAGATGGAGTGTAGGGGTACAGGGGTGCAGGGAACAGTGGGATGGGATGCAGGGGGTGGGGGTACAGGGAGACAGGGATGTAGGGGGACAGGGATGGGGTGCAGGGAACAGGGGTGCAGGGTACAGTCAGATGGGCAGGAGGACGGGGGTAAGGATGCAGGGGCTCAGTGGTGCAGGGAGAAGGGGTGCAGGGGGATAGGAATGCAGGGGGCAGGGATGCAGAGGAATGGGATGTAGGGGATGGTGGTGCAGGGGTGCAGGGAGACGGGGATGCAGGGGGAAAAGGGTGGAGAGGGATGGGATGCAGGGAATGGCATGCAGGGGATGGGGGTGCAGGAGATGGGATGCAGGGGATGGGGCTGCAGATGGATGGGATGCAGGGGATGGGATGGGATGGGATGCAGGGGATGGGGGTGCAGGAGATGGGATGCAGAGAGATGGGATGCAGGGGATGGGATGGGATGCAGGGGGATGGGATGCAGGGGATGGGATGCAGAGAGATGGGGTGCAGGGGGATGGGATGCAGGGGATGGGATGGGATGCAGGGGATGGGGGTGCAGGGAATGGGATGCAGGAGATGGGATGCAGGGGATGGGATGCAGGGGATGGGGTGCAGGGAATGGGATGCAGGGGGATGGGATGCAGGAGATGGGATGCAGGAGGATGGGAGTGCAGGGGATGGGATGCAGGGGGATGGGATGCAGAGGATGGGATGCAGGGGATGGGATGCAGGGGGATGGGATGCAGGGGATGGGATGCAGAGAGATGGGGTGCAGGAGGATGGGATGCAGAGGATGGGATGCAGGGGACGGGGGTGCAGGGGATGGGGCTGCAGATGGATGGGATGCAGGGGATGGGGCTGCAGATGGATGGGATGCAGGGGACGGGGCTGAAGATGGATGGGATGCAGGTGGATGGGATGCAGGGGACGGGGGCAGACGGGGACCCCCAGCCCTGAGCCCGCACCGCCGTCCCGCAGACGCCCTCCTGAAGCGTCCCGAAGTTCGGGGCGTGAAATTCCTCTTCCTGGTGGGCGGCTTCGCCGAGTCGGCCGTGCTGCAGCGCGCCGTGCAGGCGGCGTTGGGCACCGCGTGCCGCGTGCTGATCCCGCAAGACGCGGGGCTGAGCATCCTCAAAGGCGCCGTCCTCTTCGGCCTCGACCCCACCGCGCTGCGCGTCCGCCGCTCCCCCCTCACCTACGGCGTCGGGGTGCTCAACAAGTTCATAGAAGGGAAACACCCGAGGGAGAAGCTGCTGCTGAAGGACGGCCGGCGTTGGTGCAGCGACGTCTTCGAGAAGTTCGTCTGCGCGGAGCAGTCGGTGGCGCTGGGGGAGGTGGTGCAGCGCAGTTATTGCCCCGCGCGCTCCGGGCAGCGCAGAACCGTCATCAATATCTACAGCTGCGCCCGGGATGACGTGCTGTTCATCACCGAGCCGGGGGTGAGGAAATGCGGCACCGTCAGCCTGGAGCTGCCCGAGCTGGGGGGGGTCGGGGAGCGCAGGGAGATCCGCGCCAGCATGCAGTTTGGGGACGCGGAGATCAAGGTGACCGCCGTGGACGTGAGCAGCGCCAGGACTGTGAGGGCCACCATCGATTTCCTGAGCGACTGAGGGCGGTGGGGCGTGGGGAGGGGGCGACGGGGGCTGGGGGGCGACGGCTGGGCGGCCCTCGTTGCTCCGTGGGGGCACAGAGCGAGCGCGCAACCGCGCAGCCCAATTGTTCTGCTGCGCCGCGTCTCCGGGACCCACACCCTGCAGCACCACATCTCCGGGTTCCACATCCTGCAGCCCGTTTGTTCTGCAGCCCCACATCTCTGGGTTTTACACCCTGCAGCCCCACACTTTCAGGTTCCACACCCTGCAGCACCACATCTCCGGGTTCCACATCCTGCAGCCCGTTTGTTCTGCAGCCCCACGTCTCTGAGTTCCACACCTTATCAGCCCCACATCTTCAGGTTTCCCATCCTGCAGCCCCACATCTCTGAGTTCCATACCTTACAACCCCACATCTCCGGGTTTCCCATCCTGCAGCCCCACATCTCTGGGTTCCCCGTCTCCAGGCTTCCCACCCTGCAGCCCCACATCTCCATTGGGGTGAAGGCACGCTGAGCCCCGGCGCGTGTTCAGCTGACATTTATTATTTACTTTCCTCGAGCTCTTTGTTTCGTACCCAAACCCACACATACCCACAGCTGTATATATATATATCTATATATTTATATATGTATAGGCACATACAGCCTCCTGCTGCTTTCCCAACCCAACGCTTCTGCTCCGTGCGCTGGGGGGGTCGGGAAGGGAAAAGCAAAACCAGGGGGAGGGTGAAAGGGAACGGAGGCAGCAATGGGGGGGGGGGCACAGAACCAGGGGTCCCCTGAGGTCACAGCTCAGCTCCAGCCCACAGGAGGGGAAGTTGGACCCTGGGGGGGGGATCAGCAGGAGGGAAGCAGCAGTACAGCAGCAAGGAGAGCCCCCTCACCCCCCCAGCCCCACACACGGTGCTCAGGGCTCTGGGAAGAGCAGCCGTGGGGCTGGGGATAGGCACGCATGGGGGCTCGGGGGGAGCAGCCACAGCCCCACGGCAGCCGTGGCGCAGAGCAGTGGGGGTCCCACCGATGCTCAGGGAGGGGGGGTCCGTCCGCAGGAAGGTGCAGGATGGAGTTAATCAAAGCCGTGCCAGTCGCTCTGCTCCGAGTCGTACTCCAGCTCAGCCCCCACGCAGCGCACCCCGTCCAGCAGCATTGGGGTGCCGTGGTGTCGGTCTGTGGGGCGGGGGGGGGGGACAGTGGGAACGGGCACGGGGGGCACATCCCATTGACTGTCCTCCCATCAGCATGGGGGAGAGCTGGGTCTACCCAGTGGGTTGTACTGGGAGGGCATGGCTGCCAGGTCTATCCACTGGGTTGTACTGGGAGGGCACACGGCCAGGTCTACCCATTGGGTTGTACTGGGAGGGCACACGGCCAGGTCTACCCATTGGGTTGTACTGGGAGGGCACAGGGCTGCCAGGTCTACCCATTGGGTTGTACTGGGAGGGCACGGCTGCCAGGTCTACCCATTGGGTTGTACTGGGAGGGCACACGGCCAGGTCTACCCATTGGGTTGCAGTGAGGAGGTACCATGCTTTCAAAAACCAACCCACACAAAGCCCACAGAAGTTGCGCATCCCAGACCCCACCAAACCCCAGGACACGAATCCCAGATGGATGCCCTCAGCCCTTACCCATGACACGTGCTTGCACCACCACCTTAAGGCAGGAGCCATCTCCGGTCTCACTGGCCAGGAGCATC
This sequence comes from Crossoptilon crossoptilon, assembly GCA_036346035.1. Taxonomy (NCBI): domain Eukaryota; kingdom Metazoa; phylum Chordata; class Aves; order Galliformes; family Phasianidae; genus Crossoptilon; species Crossoptilon crossoptilon. Next base: position 162,394 of record JARXNR010000212.1, on the reverse strand, counting down.
TCCTCCTTCAGCACACCCTCCTTGTGAGCCGTGTACTCACACCTCACGCTGTAGCCTGGATACGAGGAAATAAAACCAGAGAGATGTGGCACTGGGGGGAGATGATCAGGGGGCACAGTGGGGGGAAGACGGGGGATCTCAGAGGTGTTCTCCAACCCCAACATCTGCTGGGGGTCACCCCGTGCCCATGGATAGGCAGGGATGGGGCTGGGCTGCTGCAGCAGAGCCCTTGCGCTCATGGGACGCACACGGAGCGGTGGTGGGGTTGGGGTCTTTACCTTCAGGCACCGCAGTGACACTGAGGACTTTGAGGTTGGGGTTGGGGAGGGGCAGAGCACACACGTCCCTCCCCAGCCGCTGCGATGGGGGCAGCAGGAAGGTGATCTCATACTTGTGCAGGATCTTCAGGAAGCCGACCTGGAGTTGGCACAGCGGCTCTTGGGACCGAATCCCCACCCCACAGCCCCTCCCGTGGTGTAAGGACCCCCGAGAGCCGTCAGCCCCGGGTGTAGGGACCCACTGGGGGCACCTCCAGCGGCCACACAGCGACCCCAAAGGCACCGGTGCAGAACCCCGTGGGGACAGAAGGGGAGGACATCCCTCAGCCTGGTGATGTGAGGACACCAACCCTGTAATGTGAGCGCAGCGACTGTGCCACCAGGACCTGGGCACCGTGCGTAGGGCACACGTGGCACCCACAGCACCCACACCCACTGCTGAGCGCCTGCTGAGCAGCAGCCCCAAAGGGGATTTCACATCACCCTGCTCCATGTGGCACCACGGAGCCCTTTGTTCCTTGAAGGAAGGGGTTGGGGCTCCACGGTGCAGCCTTGGGGACACCCGGCCCCTCGCTCCCCCCCCGCCAGGACCCCGCAGCGCAGCACCGCTCCCCACACCCCTGCCAGGACCTTGACGAGGACGTGGCCGTCCCTCTCCTGCGTCACCATCACGGCCGAGTCTCTCAGCTTCTCATCGAAGTGGACGTGGCCGGGGTTCCCCTCGCTGGGTTGGCTGGGGGCGAAGCGCACGGCGCCCGCCTTGGCCTTGCTGCCTGCGTGGGGATTGGGAAAACAGCTCCTCCAGCAGCACCCCGACGACTCAGCCACCCCCAAGGGCACCAATGGCACACAGGGGGACCCCTCTCCAGGCTCCGCTCGGGGGAGGACCAAAGCAAGCAGCCCCCAAAGTGCTGCCACGCTGCAGTGGAACGCCGCACCGTGCCCAGATCCCCATTGTGCCCAGGAGGGACGGAGCCCCCCCCCCCCCGGAACCAAAGCCCCCTCCCCGGCGTGGCCGCCCGCCCATCTGGCAGCAGGCAGTGAGCAGATTGCCTCCCGCTTAAAGAAAAGGCTCTTTGTGCTGCAAACGGCGGCGATGCAGATTTAATAACTCGGCATCATCGGGGTTGGCAGGGAGTGCTGAGCCCTGGGGGGGCAGAGGGGGAGCGGGGAGGGGATGGGGACCCCGATGCAGCCCCCCCCCAACACACAGCTGCGTGTTTCCAATGTAACATAAAGCACAGGGGGGCACAGAGCGTGGCACGAGGGCTGCCAATGTGGCCAAGGTGCCAGCGTGTCCGTAGGGATGTGCCCACGGGGAGCCATCGGGGAAGTGCCACCCAGCACCGGGTTTGTCCCCACAGCCCCCAAAAGCATCAGAATACCCAACGGGGGGCACAACCCGAACCGCTGGGCAGCGGTGGCTGGGGTCGTGCCAGCACTGAAATGGGGTGGGGGTGCGATGGAACCACGTGCCCTGAGCGCACCGAGCGGCAGTGCCAACTGCGCCCCCCGCTCCAGCAGTGCCACGGGGCAGAGCGGAGCCACTCAGGGCTGTTCTGTCCCACCCAGGGCTCAGGGACTGCCAGGAGCCCCACCAGCCCCCCGGTGCCAACGGAGCAGTGCCACACTCCCGTGCCCCACGAGCAGCACGCAGCGGGCATTGCCACTTCGCATCCAGAGCCACGGTGCAGCCCAGCACCGAGTGCCACCCTCCGGCACGGCGTCCCCAAGCGAGGGGCTGCCCCGGCACAGGGGGGTCTGCCCCCTCCGAGGGATTTTGGGGGACAGAGACCCCCCAGACAGGACGAAGCCCACCCCCAGTGAGCGCTCTGCGTTCAGGTGTCACCTGCAAGCGGTGCCACCGAGCAGCAGGTGACACAACCACGGTGCCACCCTGAGGGGCAGCGGGGCGCAAAGGAGCAGCAGCGACCCCCCAGCCCGGCGGGGGGCAGCGTGGGGACGCAGCACTCACTCACCTTTGTTGGCTGCAGCCATGGGTCGGCCGTGCTCGCTCAGCTTTGGGATGACGGTGGGGCTCAGCGGCGCCTCCGGGCCATGGGGGGGGTGGGGGGGGTGCGCAGCACCTGGGGGAGGGGGGGAGGGCACCGTGCCTCAGTTTCCCCACGTGCCCCACGCTGGAGCACGCCGGCAATGGGGCACGGAAGCGTGGATCTCGCGTTGCTCCCAGCACCCTGCAGCACGGCATGGGGGGGGGGGGATCCTCTGTGCGGGCCATGGGAGCAAAGGGGCCACGGAAAGGGACTGTGACCCCCAGGCAGCCCAGCCCTGAGCCCCACACCGACCCCACGGAGCCCGCCCCGCTCCGGCCCAGGGGCAGCAATGGGGGCACAGCGGCCCATAGGGGTGGGTGGGGGCAGTAATGGGAAAAAAGAGAGGGAAAAAAAAAAAGAAAAGAAAGAGGAAAAGAAAGGAAACGGGATAAGAAAAGAAGAAGGAAAGGGAGAAATAAAAAAGGGGGAGAAAGGGGAAAGAATGGGGAGAAGAAAAAAGAAGAAAGGCAAAAAAGGGGAAACGTGAGAAACGATGCGAACGGGGGAATAAAAGAAAAACAAAAGGGAGGGGAAGGGAAAAATAAAGGAGGGAAGAAAGAATAAAAAAGGAATAAAAGCGAAAGAAAATGAAAATAAAGGGAATGGAAAAAAAAAAAAAAAGAAGAAGAAGAAGAAGAAATGCAGGGGCGATGCCCCAATAAATACCCCAACAATTCCCGCGCCGCTCCGCGCCCTCTCACCGCCGCGTCCCGGTCGCTGCCCGCTTCCCACTACCGGGACCCGCCCCCGCCCTCCTATTGGTCCGTCAGAGGTTCGGCCTCACCCCCCCGTGTTCCCATTGGTCCGCCGCTCGGCGGTCACGCCCCTCCCGCCACTCCCATTGGCTCCGACTCCCCAGCGTCCCTCCGGCCGGGTCGTAGCCGGTGGACGAGACTGACGGATGGGGGCGTGGCGAGAGGGCGGCAGCCAATGAGGAACGAGTGGGCGGGGCATCGGGCGGCAGGTGGCGCGCGGGGGTCCCTCCCCGGGCGGCGCGGTTGCCATGGGAACGGCCCTCCGAGGCCGGGTCCTCGGCTGCGGGGCTCCGGACAAAAATAGCGGGCTGGGAGCGGGCGGGAAAAGCGAGGCCTCCACGGGACGCCAGCAGCCACATTTGGCCCCGCTGAGCTCAGGCAGCGGCACCCCTGGGAGCGGCTCCCTCCTGCAGTGCACGTCCGCAGGCGGGGGGGGGATGGGGGGCATGGAGGGACACGGAAGGCATGGAACGGCACGGAGGGGATGGAGGGGTTGGAGGGGCATGGAGGGGATGGAGGGGTTGGAGGGGCATGGAGGGGATGGAGGGGCACGGAGGAGCACGGAGGGGATGGAGGGCGTGGAGGGGCATGGGGGGGCACGGAGGGGTTGGAGGAGCATGGAGGGGCAGGGAGGGGATGGGGGAGCACAGAGGGCACGGAGGGAATGGGGGGGCATGGAGGAGCATGGAGGGCACAAAGGGGCATGAAGGGCATGGAGGGGATGGAGGAGCACGGAAGGCATGGAGGGGGCAGAGGGGCATGGAGGGGATGGGGGGCATGGAGGGATGGAGGGGATGGGGGGCACAGAGGGGATGGGGGGCACAGGAGGCACGGAGGGGCACGGAGGGAATGGGGGGGCATGGAGGGGGGCACGAGGCGGCAAGGCTCCAACCCCGAGCGCTGCAGGGAGGCCGCGGAGGCTGCGAATGCAGGCAGTGATGTGCAGAACGCCTCCGTGCTTCGCCCCGAAAGAAAATAAAAAGAAAGGAGATGAAAAGAAAGGCCCCACAGCCCCCACACGGTGACACCAGGCGGGGTAAAGGCTGTTTAGCGCACAGGGCCGCGTGTTCCGCCGCCAGAGCCACGGCACGCGGGCTGGGATTTCCTCCGAGCTTATAAACAACAGCTTGGGGAGGGGATTACGGAGCAGCCCCCGCAGGGCCCCGTGCCGCCCTGTGCTCCTCGCGGCGGGGCTGACACGGAGCTGGGGCGGCCGGGAGGCGCCGAACACGCGGCTCCACGTCAGGACGGTGGGTGAGCAAGCCTGCGCTCACTGCTGCTGGGGCCGGGCTCGCCGCAGGCAGCGGCTCAGGTCGTCGATCCTCGTGTCCTTGAGGCGCAGCAGCTGCTCCAGCCTTCGCACCTTCATCTGTAGGATCTGAGCGGGGTGCGGCCCTCAGCTGGGCCCGCACTGAGCCCCGCTCGCGTGCCCTCGCCCACAGGAGAACCGCCCGACCCGCGGGCGGCCATCGGGTTTGGGGCCTCAATTCCTGTTCCCACATCCAGCAAAGCGTCCCCAGAACGCGGCTTGCCTGGAAGGACGGGGATGGGGAGCGGCTGGGGGCCAGGGATTCACGCAAGCGATGTGGACACGTGTCAGGGATCCGGGGCACGGCCGGGAGGAGAGGATTGAAAGGGAAAGCTGCTCTCCCAGCTGGGAGCGAGACGTGGGCCATCTGGACACCGGCGAGGCCACCTCCAGCCTGGCACGTGCCCAGGGCTGCCACCAGAAGGGTGACCTGGGAGGCTGACAGCACTGAGCAAACATGGCAGTGGGTGCCCAGCGTTGCTGTGGGGGCGGTGGGAGGCACGGGGAGCCGCCGCAGGGCTCACCTGGATCGTCTCCTGCGCCAGGAGCAGCGCCTGCTCCCTCTCTGCCAGCTGCAGGCGGACGGCAGCAGCGTCACCCCCTGCGGCCGGGGCACAGTGCTGGTGGCTCTCGTTCCCCCTGGGCAGGAAACAAAACACCAGGATGGTGACCAACCCCTTGTGCAGCATGATCGCGGCCCACGGAGCAGCCCCTCGTGCCGTGCAGCTCCTGGGCACACCCAGCTCCTCTGCGTCCCCGTGCCAGGGTCTGTCCCTCTGCAGGGACCCCCAGGAGCAGCACAGCAGCACCAGCAGCACTCACCCAACCGCCGTGGGGGTCTCCTGCGCGCAGCCCCCTCCTGTGCTCCTCGCCTTCGAGCAGCCTGTCAAGCGCAGCAGTTACAATAGAACAGTTTGTTTGGAAGAGACCTCCCAACATCTCAGAGTCCCCGAGCACTTCAGGGATGACCAAAAGTTACGGAGGGCGTTGCCCAAATGCTGTGTGTGCGCACGATGACAGACCCGGGGCACCAACCACCTCTCTGGGAAGCCAGTTCTACCACTGAACCACATTCACAATGAATATGTGTTTCCTAGCATCCCATCTGAACATCCTGGACGCAGCTTTATGTCATCCCCTCACACTCTATCATCAGCTCCCACACATCAACACCTCCCTCCATTAGCACAATTTACATCTCCCTCAATTAGCACCTGCCCCACCCCAGTAGCTCTGCCCCACAGCAGCCCCAGGCTCTGATAGCAGCACCCACTGGGCAGGAGAGGTGCCCCAGCACAAGCCAGGGCTTGCAGCACTCCTCCCTGGGGTACAGCAGGGAGACGGTTTGGGTTGTGAGCATCCCAAGGTGCCACGTACCGGCCTTGCCTGTCTCCAGGTAGCTGATCTCCTGTGCTGCCTGCAGGCCCAGCTCCTGCAGAGAGGAGAACTCGCATCGTACCTGGCTCCTCGCTCCCTGGGTGAACCTGCAAGCAGCCCCTATGCAGGGAGGCAGCCCTGATGCTGGAGGAGGGAGAACAGGGGAGCGCAGCCCTCCTGGAGCAGAGCGGGGAGCCAGTGGGGTGTGGGAGCTTTGTTCCCACGGTGGTGGCTCAGAGCAGGGGGTTCCCAGTGCAGCACGGTGCTGGTTACCGCCCAGAGGCAGGGCTGGGATCAATCTGCCTGAATTCCTGCACGGCCACAGCCCTCCCCGTGGTGAATTCCTGCTCTGACCCCAGTGCTGGGGCAGACAGCCCAGCCTGCTCCAAGCCTGCGTGGTCGGTGTCCTCATCTCACACTGCAGGGACCGGGATCCTCTTGGGCTGAGGGTTCGGTTGGGGCAGGGGAGGAGGCTGTCCTGGAGCTGTGCGCCCAACCCAGATGCCTTTTCCGCTCCCCTTGAGGAGTATCACAGTAAGGAAAATGATGGAGTCAGCGCCCCTTTGCCCTCCCCCACCCCAGCTAATGGCAGTGCCTCCAGGCCTGCCCAGGTCAGTTCATGGCTGCAGAGTGAACGGGGACATGATAGTTTCCATAGCAACGCTTGGCTGCCATCTGCAGCACTGAGTCTTGCCAGCCCCGCTCCCCACAGGATCCTGCCCCAGCTCTGCCCTGCTGACCTGCCCCGGGCCAGGCACTGCCTTGACCTGCTTCTGCTTCTCCTCGATCTTCTGCCGCAGCAGCAGCAGCACCTGCTCTACCACACCTGGCCGGCACTGCACGATCTGCCGGATCACCTCGTTGGGGACGGAGAAGTTCAGCTTGCTCAAAACCTTCCTAGAAAATGATCCAGATCTGCGTCCCAGAGGGCACAGAGGCAGGCTTCCTGCTGCCCACCGCCCGCTGCTGCCCAGCTCCGCTCCGGCAGTGCTGTCCATCCCGGTACCTGTTGAGGTGGCCCCAGTTGGCCAACTTCTGCGGCGTGGAGCTGGCGGGCACGAAGCTGTGCAGCTGCACCATGGCAGGGAAGAAGAACTTCACCACCTCGGCCACCAGCACTGGGGAGGAGAGGAGAGGCCACTGGGGCACCAGGACTCGCAGCACCCAAGGGCTGGCCCTGCACCCACAGCCCAGCTTCCCCCAGGGCCCGGGCTTCACTCCCAGGCCACAGCCTGGCCTCAAACCCGGACTCCTCCTGAAGCCCAGCCTTGACCCCTAAGGTCTGGACTCCCCCAAAGCCCAGCTCTGGGCCCAACTCTGAGGCCTGAACTCCCTGTGAGGCCCAGCATTATCACCAAGGATCACTCCTGAGGCCTGGGCCTGCCTTGAACCCCGAGCCTGGCAATGAGGCCTGGGCCTGACCCTGAGGGCTGGGTTCCCCGAGGCCCAGCCCTGACCCTGGGACCCGGACTCTCCTTTAGGACTGGGCTCCTCCTGAGGCCTGGGCTCCTCCTAAGGCCCAGCCCTGACCCCCAGGCCTGCACTCCCCCTGAGCCCTGGGCCTGACCCCAAGGCCTGGACTCCCTGTGAGGCCTGGGTTCCTCCTGAGGCCCAGCACCACCCCTGTAGGGTAGGGTGGGGTGCTACCCCTGAACTCCAAGCCTGGCAATGAGGCCTGGGCCTGACCCCGAGGCCTGACTTCCTCCTTAGGCCTGCTTCTGACCCCCAGGCCTGCACTCCCCCTGAGGCCTGGGCCTGACCCCAGGACCTGGACTCCCCAAAGCCCAGTCCTGGGCCTGGCTCTGAGGCCCGGTCCCTCCATGAGGCCCAGCACCACCACCAAGGCTTACCCTGAGGCCCGGGCCTGCCTTGAACCCCGAGCCTGGCAATGAGGCCTGGGCCTGCCCCAAGGCCCGGCTTCCTCTTTAGGCCTGCTTCTGACCCCCAGGCCTGCACTCCCCCTGAGGCCCGGGCCTGACCCCGAGGCCTGGACTCCCCCTGAAGCCCAACCCTGACCCCCAGGCCTGGGTCTGACCCTGAGGCCTGCACTCCTCCTGAGGCCTTGGCCTAACCCCGGGGCCGGGACCTGACCCCGAGGCCTGGGCTCCTCCTTAGGCCTACTCCTGACCCTGAGGCCTGGACCCCCCCCCCTCCCCCGAGGCCCAGCCCTGCCCCGGAGGCCCACGCCCCCCCAGCCCCGCACACCCCCATCGCTGAAGTCCCGGGCGATGTTCCTGCGCGGCCGGGACAGCGGCACAGCGTCCACCCAGCGGTACAGCGCCCGCAGGCTGCCCTCCCCGGCCGCAGGCTGCCCACCGCCTGCAGCGGCGGCCATGGCGCCCAGCCCTCTGCCATGGCAACGGGCCCGCGGGGCAGGCTGGGAGCGCGACGCCGGGTTGCCTGGTAATGGGTGGCCCTGGGGGGGTGGGAGGGGGGGAAGAGAGGCCTGGAGATATTGCAGGCTTAGGGGGGAGAATGTGAGCAATGGGGACCGAGGGGCCTTGAGTGATGGAGGGGGAATCTGGAGGAAGCCGAAGTCATTTGGGGCTGGGGGTGCAGCACCTGGGGAGGGAGGCGTGCGTGTGTGGGACGCCAAGGGACTTCCAACCTCCCACCCCTAGGCCCTCGTTAATTACAGTAATCGTTATGGCAGCCCTCACTGTGTGGTCATTAAAGCGAGCCGGCCCACTCCAGCCCCCTAGAGGTGGGGGTCTGGGGGGTCCCCATATACCGCCCTGGGGGGGGCACAGGCAGCGCTTGCCCAGGTCCTGCTGCAGGCATGGGCTCAGCACCCCTCCATCTGCTTTGCCCCCCCCCATTTGTTGGGGTTTGAGGATGAAGGGGGCTGAGCCGGAGACCCCTCCTCTCCTCTGAGCCCATCAGTGTAGCATGGGGGCTGTCAGAAAGCACTGCCCCCCCCACACACAGCCCCTGACCCCCAGCCCCCTGCAGCCGGGGCTGGAAGCAATTACAGGGCCAGGAGCCCCTCACCCCTGCTGCCCCTGCAGCCCCACATGACCCCCACCCCCAGGGGAAGTGCAGGACCCACCCCCACCATGCTGGATCCAGCTGCCGTGGGGCTGCGTGTCCCAAGCCAGGGGGGTGGCCGCCCCCGCTGCCCCCTACCCTCCTGCTGTGGGTTGGGGTCTCCGTTTGCACACCCCCTTTTATTTTCCCCTCTGAAAAGACAGAATGGGGCCGGGGACAATGGATGAAAGCGGCCACCCAGGAGCCAGCGCCTCCCCCAGCGCTGCTTTGCATCAGAAAGGGGGGGCTCGGGGGGGAGGGGGGGGGAGGCTGCGGACCCTCCCCACGCAGACAGACGGACAGATGGCCACGCTCTGTGCCCGTTGGGGTCTCAGGAGCCCCGGTGACGCGTGGTGATGGTGGCACGTGGCGGGGGCAGCCCTGGGGGCTCAACCGAGACTCCACTGGGAGAACTGGGGGGGGAGGGGGCTGGGGGCCGTATCCAGACCCCCCAGGTCCCATCACCCACGTGCACCCCCCTGCCATGTGCTTCTCCCCCCAGACCACACGACCATGACACACGCATCTGTGTGTGTCCCCAGCCATATGTACCCCACGCTGACCCACCCCCCTGCACCCCCCTAGCTATAGACACCAAGAACCCTCCCAGCCCTATAGACCCCCCCAAACCATCCACCCCCACCCCCAGCCCATCCACCCCCCATAACCCCCCCCAGCCCTATAGACTCCCCCAGCCATTCAGCTCCATTTCCCACTCCCTATAACCCCCCCAGCCATAGACCCACACGGCCCCCCAGCCCTATAGACCCCCCCCAAGCCATCCACCCCCCATAACCCCTCCCAGCCCTATAGACCCCCTCAGCATACACCACCACCCCCAAGCCACCCACCCCCATTACCCCCCCAGCCATAGACCCCCATAACCCCCCCAGCCCTTAGACCCCCCCAAGCCATTCACCCCCATGCCCAGTCCATCCACCCCCCATAACTCCCCCAGCCATTCACCCCTAGCTCCTACCCCCTATAACCCCCCAGCCATAGACCCCCAGGCCCCCCCAGCCCTATAGACCCCTCCAGCCACCCACCCCCCATAACCCACCCCAGCCCTATAGACCCCCCCAGCCATTCACCCTCATCTCCAAGCCACCCACCCTCGTTACCCCCCCCCAGCCATAGACCCCCCATGCCCCCCCAGCCCTACAGACACCCCCCAAGCTATCACCCCTCCTCCAGCCCATCCACCCCCATAACCTCCCCAGCCCTATAGACTCCCCCAGCCATTCACCCCCATCTCCCACCCCCTAAAATCCCCCCAGCCATAGATCCCCATGGCCCCCCAGCCCTACAGACCCCCCAGTCCATCCATCCCCCATAACCCCCCCAGCCCTATAGACCCCCCCAGCCATACACCCCCACCTCCAGCCCATCCACCCCCATAACCCCCCCAGCCCTTAGACCCCCCCAACCCATTCACCCCCATTTCCAAGCCATCCACCCCCATAACCCCCCCCAGCCATAGACACCCAGAACCCAGCCCTATAGACCCCCCCCAGCCATATACCCCCACCCCCAGCCCATCCACCCCCCATACTCCCCCAGCCCTATAGACTCCCCCAGCCATTCACCCCCATCTCCCACCCCCTATGCCCCCCAGCCCTATAGAGCCCCCAAGCCATCCACCCCCCATAACCCTCCCCCAGCCCTATAGACCCCCCCAGCCATACACCCCCACCCCCCCAGCCCATCCACCCCCATAACCCCCCCAGCCCTATAGACCCCCCCAGCCATACACCCCCACCTCCAGCCCATCCACCCCCATAACCCCCCCAGCCCTTAGACCCCCCCAACCCATTCACCCCCATTTCCAAGCCATCCACCCCCATAACCCCCCCCAGCCATAGACACCCAGAACCCCCAGCCCTATAGACCCCCCCCAGCCATACACCCCCACCCCCAGCCCATCCACCCCCCATACTCCCCCAGCCCTATAGACTCCCCCAGCCATTCACCCCCATCTCCCACCCCCTATGCCCCCCAGCCCTATAGACCCCCCAAGCCATCCACCCCCCATAACCCTCCCCCAGCCCTATAGACCCCCCCAGCCACTCACCCCCACCCCCAGCCCATCCACCCCCATAACCCCCCCAGCCCTATAGACTCCCCCAGCCATTCACCCCCCCCCCCCCCCCCCCCCCCCCCCCCCCCCCCCCCCCCCCCCCCCCCCCCCCCCCCCCCCCCCCCCCCCCCCCCCCCCACCCCATCTCCCACCCCCTATAACCCCCCATCCACAGACCCCCATAAACCCCGCAGCCCTTAAACCCCCCCAAGCCATTCACCCCCACCTCCGATCCATCCACCCCCATGACCCCCCCAGCCCTATAGACCCCCCCAGCCACTCACCCCCACCCCCAGCCCATCCACCCCCATACCCCCCCAGCCCTATAGACCCCCCAAGCCACCCCCCATCCCCCCCAATCCCCCCCCCTCCGTCCCTCCCGCCCCCCCCGGTGCCGCCCTTGGGGCGGTTCCTCGCCCCGCTCTGCTGTTATTTTTCGAACATAAATAGGGCGGTGCGGCGCTTCCTACGGGCGGCCCCCCCGGCCCGGCGCGCTCTGCCGGCCGCGCGCTTCGCTTTTTCCCCCCGTTCCCCCCCCCCCCCCTTTTTTTTTTTTTTTCTCTCTTTCCTTCAACCAATTCTCTGAATTACCGCTGTTTGATCCTCGCTTTTTTACATTTTCTCCTTTCGATTTGGTTTTTTACTTTTTTCTTTTTTTATTATTTCTTCCCCCCCCCTCCCCCAAATTCCCATCGCCATCCCTGCGCTCTCATGGCGGCACGGAGCGCCCTCAGCCCCCCGCCCCCCCCCCGGCGCCCCCGTGCGCTGCCCGGTTTGGGGGCTCTGCGGGCGGGGGGGGGGCCGGCAGTATCGGGACTATCGGCGATGTCGCCCGTCACCACGTTGGCCCGCGATATGGACATGCTGACGGGGCTGGGCAGGTGAGGGAGGGGGGCGGTCCGGCTTTGGGGGGGGGTCTGGGGTAGGGGGGCTTCGGAGAGGTTTGGTTTTGGGGGGGAGCGATGGGGGGGTGTGGGGTTGGGGGGGTGTTGGGTTGGGGGCTGTTGGGTGGGGGGGCTTTGGGGAAGTGTGGTTTTGGGTCCGGTTTTGGGGGGGGTGATGGAGGGGTGTTGGAGGGGGAGGTTTGGTTTTGGGGGGGACTTTGGGGAGGTTTGGTTTTGGGGGAGGGAGTGATGGGGGGGTGTGGGGTTGGGGGGGTTTTGGGGAGGTTTGGTTTTGGCTCCGGTTTTGGGGGGGAGTGATGGAAGGGTTTTGGGGGGGGTATTGGGGAGATTTGGTTTTAGGAGGGTGTTGGATTGTGGGGGGTCAGTAGGGGAATTCATAGGGGGGTGATGGTGTGTGTGGGGGGGGGTTGGGGAGGGATTAATGAGGGGATGGTGGATTTGATGGGGGGGTGATGGTTTGGGGGTGATGGGCTGGTGGTGTTTGGGGGGGGCTGATCTTTAAGGGGTGTGACGATATTGGGGGGTTGGGAGGGATGAAAGTATCGGGGTGTGATGGTAGTGGGGGGGGCTTTGGGGGGGTAATATTGGGATTTTGGGGGACGTTGGGTTGGGGAGCAATTGGGTGGTGTTGGATATGGGGGGGTGATGGCTTTGGGGGGGTGATAAGGGGGGGGGTTTGGAATGGAGGTGGTGCTGGCTGTGTTGGGTTGGGGGGGTGATGCGGTGCCGGTGTGAGCTGTGTGCCCCCCCTCCCATATGCAGCCACTGTGACACCCCCCGGAGGAAGGTGCCGGGGGGGTCCCTGCAGCGCTGCCGGCTGAGCCGTGCCTCCTCGGGATCATCCCAGGACTCCATCAGCTCCGAGGGCTCCGATGCAGGTGGGTGCCCCCCCCAGCCCCCCGCTCGTACCCCCACCCCCATTCATTCCCTGCATCCCAGCTGAGCCATGCGGCATAGTGTGCATGGGGGGGGGGGGGTCCGGCCCTGGGGCCACACAGAGGCACCCAATGTGACCCCCCCCGCCTCGTGCTGCTGTCCTACAGGAGTGGGGTTGGAGTCCCCAACAGAGGAGGACCCCGAGGCCATGGAGGAAATGTGAGTGCCCCCCCCCACTCCCCCAGCACCCCCTTCAGCGCCATGCTGGGGGGGTCGGGGCTTTTCCCCCCTCCTCCCAACCCTTCATTGCAAACGGAGGAGGAGCAGCACCCACACAGCCCAAATCCTGCTGGGTGGGGCGGGGGCAGGAAGCTGCAGAGTCTTCCGGGCAGTGCTGGGTGCTGGGAGGGGTGGGGTGAAGCTGATTTTGCCCCCCCCCCGCCCTGCCCAGCCGTTGGCAGATGGCAGCACAGAGACAGATGGTGATGGGGGGGGGGACATTAGCATACAGGTGGGGAGTGGGCTGTGGACCACCCGCATGTACCCCCCCCCTCCATCAGTATCCAGGATCTGAGCCCTGAGGCCAGCAGCATTCAGCTCCCATAATGAGGGGTGGGTTCCGTGCTCCCCCATCTTGGGGGGGATGGGGGGGGAGCTATGGCCCCCCCTGACCTCAGCCCCACTTTACCCCCAGCTTTGAGAAAGCGGTGCTGGAGGCCGGGAAAGTCATCGCAGAGTAAGTGTGGCTGTGCCCCCCGGTGCCTTTTAGGGTGACCCATGGGGGGGCATCTCAACACCCCCTCTGCCCCCCCCCCCATCTCATTCATTCCCTCATTTTCCCCTTCTGTCCGCAGTAAGAAGTTCCTCATCCGCAGGATCCACTCACTGCCTGTAAGTGCTTGGGGCGGGGGCACAGCCTGCTGTGCTGTCCCAGCAGGATCTGAGCGGGGCTGGGGGGGAGCAGTGCGGCCCTGGGGGGGGGTCGCACAGCACCGCTTCACCCCCCCCTCCTCCCAACTCTGTCCCACAGCCACGGCTCCTGGGGAGCAGCCCGGCCCTGCGGGACGTCTCCAACTGCAGCACCTTTGGCAGCCCACGGGGTGGGGGGCAGCGCTGTGATGATGTGAGTGGGGCAGCAGTGCGGGGGAGGGGTTGGAGGGGGGCAGAGGGTTGCTATAAAACTGTGCACCCCCCCCCTCCCTTCTTTTCCTTACAGGAGGGGTGTGTGTTTAAGAAGCCGCAGAGGCCGGGGCATCGCAGCCGGGTGCCGGCGATGGAGGGGGCCCTGGGGAAGGAGCCCTTTGTGCAGAGGCCCAGCTCTGCACCCGACCTGCTGGTGAGCTGGGGGGCGGGGGGGGCTCGGACACCCCCGGGCAGAGGGCTGCTGTGTGGGGCTGGGCCCATTCCTCAGCTGTGGGTCCTGAACTGTGGGCTGTGTGTGCCCCTTCCCCAGTTCGATACCCCTGAGAAGGAAAACCTCCCCGAGGGTGAGAGCCCCGTGGTGCTGCGCCGCTGCTCCCTCACCTCCTCCATGGGCGATGAGGAGGAGGACGACGGCTTCATGGAGATCCTGGATGAGGAAGAGATGAAGGTAAGGAGGAGAGGAAGTGCCTGGGGGGCACCCACAGCCCCTGCATCATGGCTGCAGCACCACGGGGTCCCTCTGCTCCCCCCACATTCTGGGCTGCGCTTTGCTCAGGGTGGGCAGCTGCCAAAGCCAAGATGGGGCATGGGAACACCCCAAGATTTGGGGCAGCCGTTCCTGCAGCTGTCAGCCTTGCCCTGGGGGGGAAAGGGGGGGCTTACACCCCTTCCCCCATCTCTCCCCATTGCATCTCCAGGGTGAAGCAGAGGTGCCACCGGGCATGGCGAGCCTGCTGACCGCACCGCTGGTGAGAAAGGAAGAGGCAGAGCCGGTGGGTGCAGCCCCACACGGGGACCCTGGGGGGGTCATGGGAGCCCCTGGGGGCATCCAGATCCCAGGGCATCAACGTGGGGCTCCTCCTCCCCCCCCAGCAGCATCCCTCCAAGCGCAGCAAGTGCCGGCAGCTGTTCCGCTCGCCCTCCATGCCCAGCAGTGTCATCCGGCCCATCCTGAAGCGCATCGAGCGGCCGCTCAGCCACGACACCCCCGTCAAAACCAAGCGGCGCCGCAGCCTGGCCGGCACCCCTGGGGAGGGGGCGGTGACGGAGCCGGTGGGTGATGGGGATGGTGTTGGTGTTGGGGGGGCTGAGTCCCTTGGGGGCTCTGCTGAGCCATGCGTGGGGTGTTGGGGGGTTTCTGGCTGCAGAAAGCACGGCTGCTGCGCTCCCGGTCCTTCTGCCAAGAGGAAATTGAGAACATGTTGGCCAACGACCAGCGGGAGCTCATCGGGGACTTCTCCAAGGTGGGGACATGGGGACAGAGGAGGTCACGGCGCCTTCTGTCCCCGCAGAGCAGGGGGGGACAGCGGGACCGTGCTGGGCTACAAGCTATCACCATAACCCATAACTGTGTTGGTGGGAGCAGCCCCTGACCCCACACACTTCCTGTCCTCCAGACATACCTGCTGCAGACGGTGGAGGGCAAACACCAGGACCTCAAGTACATCTCCCCCGAAATGGTAACGAGGGTGCAGCCCCACACACACCCCCTTCCCCTCCCGGGGCTGACACACACACACAGTGTGACACGCTGCGCTCCCACAGATGGTGGCAGTGCTGAGCGGCCATTTCAGCAGCGCCATCGAGAGCTGCGTGATCGTGGACTGCCGCTACCCCTACGAGTACGAGGGGGGGCACATCAAGGTCAGAGCCACGTGTCGTGAAACACCAAAGCTTGGAGCGGCCCTCGGTGCTCCTGTAGGGGCAGGATGAAGGCTCCTCTTCCTCCTCCTCACAGGGTGCCGTCAATCTGCCCATGGAGCAGGACGTGGAGGAGTTCCTGCTGAAGAAGCCCATCGTGCCCTTTGATGCGAGCAAGCGTGTGATCGTCATCTTCCACTGCGAGTTCTCCTCGGAGCGGGGGCCCAGGATGTAGGTCAAAGGGGGGGCTTTTTTTGGGAGGGGGACAATTGCGACCCTCTAGCCCTGTTGTCACCGTCTGCTTCCTCAGGTGCCGCTTTGTCCGGGAGAAGGACCGTGCCTGCAATGAGTACCCGCACCTGCACTACCCCGAGCTGTACGTCCTGAAGGGGGGGTACCGGGAGTTCTTCCCCCAGTACCAGGTGAGCCCCCCCCACCCCCAGCCTGGGTGCCATCACGGATGGCGCTGGCAGGGCGCGTTGCTGGGTCTGACGGGGCCGTGGGTGCGCAGGCACACTGCGAGCCGCAGGACTACCGGCCCATGCACCACGCTGACTTCAAGGAGGATCTCCGCAAGTGCCGCCTGAAGAGCCGCACCTGGGCGGGCGAGCGCAGCAAACGGGAGCTCTACAGCCGCCTGAAGAACTGCTGAGAGCCCCCGGCACTGCGGGGCGGGACCTGGGGCCCAGGCGGAGGGAGGAGCCCGAGGGGGGACGGCGGAGGGAGGCCTGAGCCGCGCTGCAGCCATCGCCGCCGC
This sequence comes from Crossoptilon crossoptilon, assembly GCA_036346035.1. Classification (NCBI taxonomy): domain Eukaryota; kingdom Metazoa; phylum Chordata; class Aves; order Galliformes; family Phasianidae; genus Crossoptilon; species Crossoptilon crossoptilon. The sequence continues at coordinate 146,195 of JARXNR010000212.1, read as the reverse complement.
ATCGCAGGCGCCCTCCTCAGCGTTCCCAGCTCCGGGCTCTGCCCTCCTGAGCGCCGGGGGCTCCGCAGAAAGCACTTAAACCTCTGGGCACCCCAACGGGAGCGGGGCCTGGGCTGCCCCCGCGTGAGGCTCTGGAGCGGTCGGAGCTGCAGTTTGCCGCCGCCCTTCGCGCTCAGCTCCCCGATGCGTAACCGTACGTAACCGTGCCGGAGAATAAAGGCCCCGGGCCGCGGCGAGAGCAGCGCAGTGCGCCATGTGCCGGCCGCGCGGAGCACCGTCCCACCTCCCCGATGGACTCTGCTGTCCGCTTCCTTCTTCCGCCTCTCCACCAATCAGCGCCCACTTCCGGTGTCCCCGTGGCCAATGGCGGCTCGCCGCTCTCACGTGTAGGGTGCCATCGTGGCATCGGGTCGCGCGCAACTCCCTCTCTGACCATTAACCAATCGTAGCCGAGGGTTTTCGGGGCGCCAATCACGGCTAAGTTCCGGCTCGCCCGCGCTGTCCAATCCCACCTTCCCTTCCGCTTCACGTGACGCGCGGCGCGTTGCCATGGTGCTGGCCTTCGTGCTGCTGTCCCCGGGCGGACCCCCGCCGGTAGGCCCCGGGCCGTGCCGTGTGCTGTACGCGCGGTGCTTCGGGCCGCCCCCCCAGGGCCGCCTCCTCCGTAAGGAGCAGCTGCTGGCGGTGGCCAGGTAATTGGGGCGGGGGGCTGGGAGCGGCGGGACCCTCCCCCGAATTCACCTCAGCGGGCCCCGTAATGGGGGGAGGGCGGGGCAGGGCGAGGAGGGGAGGGGAGAGAAGGGGAGGGGCGAAGAACCCACCTAACGGACCCCCGGCCGTGGGACCTTTATATGTGAACGCTGGGGCTGGGGGCCATAGAACTGTGACCCCCCCCCAGTACAGCATCCAGCAGTGGTGCGAATTGCGCTGTGTGCAGGGGATGGGAGGGGATGACAGGGCCGTGCTACGACCCCGGGGGTCTCACCGGCCCCTGCCCCCTCCATCCAAGCGTTGCTGAAACCACGGGGGGGGGGAGTCCTCACCCCCAGAGGGGTCTTCACCCCGTTGTCCCCCTAGGCAGGTCGCCAGCCATTGCCACCTGCAGCAAGCATCCTCCGGCCGCCCCCCAGCTCCGACGCTGCCCGAAGATCCCGCACCGCTCCACGCAGCCCCGGGGGGGCTCTTCCAGCTGCCCCCCGGAGATCCCTTCCCCGGCCGTGTGACGGTGACGTGGCTGGCAGCGACGGCCGTGGCTTTCGCCCTGGTGTGTGAGCCCCACGAGAACCTGGCTCTGGCCGAGGTCGCCCTGCGGCTCCTGGCGGGGCGGCTCGTGGCCGTTCTACGGCCGCCTGGACCCGCCGTGCTGCTGCGGCCCGACGCCGCCGACCTCCTGCTCGACCGCCTGCTGCCCCACGGGCAGCTCCTCTTCCTCAGCCAGAGCTTCCTGCAGGCCCTGGAGCGGGACGGGGCCGGCAGGGCGGCACGCTGAGCTGCGCGGGGGGGCTTTGTCGGAAAGCACGGACAGCCGCGGTGGTCGCTCAGCTCAGAGCCCCCCCGGCCACGATGGGCGCTGCTGCCCGGGGCCCCCGATGGGGGTTGAGGACAGCCAGGTTGGCTTCCTGCACCCGCTGCCACCGGATTCCTCGCCCAGCCCAAAGCTCGCCCACGCCTTGTGCTGAAACGGAAGCAGCACGTGAGCAATTCTGGGGCTTTTTGGGGTTGTTTTTGGTTCAGCTCTGGAAATAAATTCAAACGTGCAGAAACAGCGTTCTGGCAAACAGTTCAGGCTGTGAAACCCCCCTCCCCCATAGGCACCTCTGGGCTGCCCCAGCCGGGCTCCTCACCTCCCGGGCTGGCAGCGGGAAGCAGGGCCGGTCCTGAGCCAGAGCTCATCTGCACCGCAGCCCCACAGCACGCTGGGGTTGGAGGGGCCCTTTAAGGCCGTGTAGCCCCAAGCGCTGCTATGGCAGGGACACCTCCTGCTCCAGCCAGGCTGCTCGCAGCCCCAGCCAGCCTGGCCTCCAATGCCAAACTGCCGTGAGTTATGGGAGATGCGATCCTTTGGATTCCAAGAGAAGGAATCGCTGAGGTTGCTGTGAGTTATGGAAGATGCGATTCCTTGAATTCCAAGAGAAGGAATCCCTGAGGTTTGCGACAGCCCCAGGGACGGCGATCCCTCTCAAAATGGCGGCGGGCCGCCCTCACGGCTGCCCGCATGCAAGATGGCCGACTCGACGCGGTGACGTCATAGAGAGGCGCCGCGTCGCGCTCCGAAAAGAGCCGCCGCACGTTGCCCTTAACCAAGATGGCGGAACTCGCGTGGATAACGGGGCTCCGTGCCCTTTTCTAAGATGGCGGACGCGGCGTCAGAAGGAGGCGGGCCTTCGCGCGAGGCCTTTCCGTTACGCGGCGCAGCGCAGCGTAGGGGCGGGGCGAGAGAAAGCGAAAGTGGCGGAGGGACCGTTGTGGCGGCGGCGGGGGAACGGCGCCTTTCCGGGCGCGGGGAGGGCGCCCTCTGCCGGGCCGGAGGAGTTCCGCGGGCAGTGCCGCGGGGGGGGGGTCCCCACCGTCCCCCCGGAGCCGGGCCCCGGGACGCGGGGACCCCCCTGCCCGCCTCGAGCGGCGGCCGGGCGACGCCCCGACCGCTCCGCGGGGCGCCTCAGGGCTCGGGGAGCGGCCCGGCCGTCCGCGCCGGGGTCCCCCGTCCCCTCCCGGCGGGACCCCCGGCCATGCCGCGGCTGGAGGCGGCGGCCAACGTGGCGCTGCGGGTGCCGGCGCTGGCCCTGCTGGACCTGCTGTACCGCTGGGACGCGGCGGCCGTCGCCGAGCTGCTGCGGCCCCGGCACGGGGACGGCATCCGCGGGGACGCCCTGCTGCGGCCGCGGGCACTGCGGGGAGCGTCCTGCGTGGGTGAGGGGCGGCGGGCGAGCGGGGCGAGCGGGGCCCGGGGGCAGCGGGGGCCGAAGGCCGGCACGGGGGCGGGGGGGGGACGGCCTGGGCGGGACGGCGCCGCTCTCGGGCCTGCCGGGACGGCGGCACCGTGGGGGCGGCGCGGGGCCACGCCGCGGTGGGGGCGGGCTGGGGCCGCTCCGAGGCCCGCTCGAGATGGGTTGCCCCGAGGCCCGGCTGCCCTGGGGACGCCGCGGGGCCTACGTGCGTTACGGACACCCCGAGGCCCGCCCAGATCGGGGACACGCTGGGGACCCCAGGGCTGATGTGGGGACACCCAGAGCCCGGCCGTGTTGGGACGCGGTGGGGACACCCCAGGTTTAGAGGTGGTAGGGCCGTTCTGTGGCCTGCCCAGGCTGGGGGCACCCCAAGGCCTCCCCAGACTGGGGACACAGTGGCTGCCCTGGGGACGCTGTGGGGACAGCACAAGGCCAGACAGGTTGGGGGTGCACTGGGGGCACCCAAAGGCCTGGCTGCCCTGGGGACCTGGTGGGGACACCCCAGAGCCTGCCTGTGTTAGGGCCACTCTGCGGCCTGCCCAGGCTGGGGACACCCTAAAGCCTGGCCGTGTTGGGGGCAGCCCAGGACGTGTTAGGTCCTTTCTAAAGCCTGGCTACAGTGGGGATGCCCAAAGGCCTGGCTGTGTTTGGGACATGGAGGGACACCCCAGGGCCTGGCCGTGCTGAGGATGTGGTGGTCTTAGGGACCAGGCTGTCCCCAGAGCCAGCAGGTGCTGCATCCCCAGCTCTGTCCTTTGTGTGCCCTGGCAGCAGGGTCAGGCACGGCGGCCATTTGGGGTGACAGCAGGGCTGGGCTGAGGACAGTGCCACCCTCACAGTCCCATCTCATTCTCCTCTCCCGTGCCACGTTAGAGGGGCAGGGCACGGGGTGCTGAGCCCTCCATCTGCACTGGGGACGAGGGACACGTGCGCAGTGCCAGAGAGTCCCCAGATGGCTGTAAGCCCACCAGGTGGCTGTAAGCCCACCCTCCCTCTCTGCAGGACACGTTCTGTGCGTGGTGCTGCTGGTGCTGCCCGTGCGCTCCCTGGTCAGGCTCTACCTCCACCTGCTCACCGCACTGCTGCTCTGCGCGGGGCACCAGAGGGCCAGGTGAGCCCTGCGTGGGGACGGGGCGGGCTGGGGGTCCCCACTTTGGGGATGTGGGTCTGGGGGTGGTGCAGGGTGCTGTGAGCACTTTGGGGTGGGCTGCGGGGCTGCGTAGTGATGCGGGGAGGTGTCGGGGTGGTGCTCACCCTCTCTCTGCGCAGTGATTACGTCCACCATGAGCTGGAGCGTGGGTTCCAGGGTGCTGTGTACAGCGACATGGCAGAGTTTGGCCGCTTCTCCACCGCCCTCGCAGGTGAGCTGGACTGGGGGGAGCTCCCCTTGAGCATCCTGGGCACCCCTGTCCATGTCCATGTCCTGGCCATGCTGAGGATGTGGTGGTCTTAAGGACCGGGCTGTCCCCTGGTGTGGGGACGGCAGCACCAGAAGGGTGGGAAGTGGCTGCAGGGTTGGGGACAAGGCAGGGGATTCCTGCAGCGTCACTCTCCAGGCCTGAACCTTCTGCCCTTAGCAAGAAGTGGAAAGCAGCAAAGCTTTCAAGCAGCCGGCATCAGGTGGATTGGCCCTTCCCGGGTCCCCAAGCTGGGTTACTCACATGCTGCACGTCCCAGGCATAAGCGGGGGGGAATCCAGAGGAGTCCAAGGGCCTTTCCCTTGCCCCAGCCATCCCAGGGTTTGCAGGGGAAGCACTGAGCCCTCCCAGTGTCCTGCTCAGGCAGTCTTGGGGGGTTGCTGTCCCACTTGTAGCTGAGCATACCCTCTCCTGGTGTCTCCCCAAGCCCCCTGCCCTTGTTTCAAACTGGTGGCCCGTGCCCAACTGTGAGGTGGCCGTGCTGGGGTCAGAGGTGTGTGGGGCCAACCCGGATGGCCCTGCTTCCTCCACAGGCCAGGTCTGCATCTGCATCCTCTGTGCATTGCTGATGAGGACCCGGCAAGCCTGGCTGTTTGCCGCCCCCCTGCTGCCCGTGCTGGCCCGGCTCTGCGGCTTCCCCCTCCATGCCCTGCCCCTGGCCAACACTTTCGCTGCCGTCCTCACCAGCATGGAGGTGCTGTACGTGCTCAGCTCCCACATCCTCGTCCCCTTCCAGCTGGCTGCTGCTGCCTGCCGTGAGATCTTGCAGGTAAGCAGGGCTGCCAGCTCAGCTGGCCAGATCTCCTGTCCTGGTCAGGGTGGACCACCGCCCCACACTGAGCTGCCCTGCCCCACAGGCCATGGAGCTGTACCGGCTGCTGGCGCTGGGGGTTTCTCTCTGGAGCCAGCTGTCCGTCCCCCTCCTCTTCCTCGTTTTCTGGCTGGTCCTCTTCTCCCTGCGCCTCTCCTCCTTCCTGGCCTCCTCCAGCAGCCCCGTGGCCCAGCAGGGGCTGCTCTTCGTCCTGCTCAGCAGGTAGGAGCCCCCCGAGCTCTGCCTTCCCCTGCCTGGCGATGGGAGGAGGAGGGCTGGGTGCTGGCGGTGCCGTGCTCAGCCCTCTCCCTTGCAGCGTGGCCGAGTGCTGCAGCACGCCCTACTCCCTCATCGGCCTCACCTTCACCGTCTCCTACCTGGCCCTGGGTGTGCTCAACCTCTGCAAATTTTACCTGCTGGGCTTTGGTGCCTTCCAGAATGGCAACGTCATGCACAGGTGAGTGTGGCAGGGGGCGTGGGGGGGGCAGGGGGTGTCCCCCTATGGGATCCCAGCATGGGGTGGTGGTGTCAGGAGCGCTGGGACCCCCGGCCTCACAGCCCACTCCATGCAGGGGGGTGACGGAGGGCGTGACGCTGCTGCTGCTGGCGCTGCAGACGGGGCTGCTCGACCTGCAGGTCCTCCAGAGGACCTTCCTCCTCAGCATCATCCTCTTCATCGTGGTGACGTCCACGCTGCAGTCCATGATAGAGATCGCTGACCCCATCGTGCTGGCGCTCGGGGCGTCCCGCAGCAGGTACCCATCTCTGGGGGCTCGGGGGAAAGCAGCACCCCTCCGCCCTGCCCAGGGGGCCGGAGCTGGGGACGGGCAGCCGTGGGTGCTGCTGTGGGGGTGCCCAGCTGGGAGGCACCTCCTGGCTGAGCTGCACCCCCAGGAGCCTCTGGAAGCATTTCCGCGGTGTCAGCATGTGCCTCTTCTTGCTGATCTTCCCCTGCTTCATGGCCTACAAGATCGCACACTTCTTCCACCTGGACTTCTGGCTGCTCATCCTGGTCTCC